>JAQJVL010006641.1:0-27898 GCA_035578905.1 Stictocephala bisonia | reverse complement strand
TCGAGAGAATTGTGATTTGTTTACAAAATAGCTGTAACAGTCAGTGAAGGAGGATCGGCCATGTTGACTCGCCGGTGTTTACGTTTGTTTTTTGTCCTTTCCGATTATTGCTGAGCAAATCATTTGTATATATTGTATACATTTTTAAAGTTTACTAAATTTTGAACAAGATGGCTATCCTGGATTTGTTTGTTTGTGTTATTTTATTTCTATGGTAACAGTGAAAACTTTTCTAAAACAACGAAAAAAAATGTTTTCTTCAGTTTTGGATGCACAAAATTTTTCAAAATGAAGGTATGTACATAAAACATTTTGTAAAATATTCAGTGTAATATAACAAATAAAATGATATATAATAGTATGTATTTTTAATAAAAAATAAATTTAATATTATTTTTCAAACAAATGTCTGGAAATCAAGCTCATGTTGACTCGCCGGTGTTTACGTTTGTTTTTTGTCCTTTCCAATTTTTGCTGAGCAAAAAATTTGTATATATTGTATATATTTTTAAAGTTTACTAAATTTTGAACAAGATGGCTATCCTGGATTTGTTTGTTTGTGTTATTTTATTTCTATGGTAACAGTGAAAACTTTTCTAGAACAACAAAAAAAAAATGTTTTCTTCAGTTTTGGATGCACAAAATTTTTCTAAATGAAGGTATGTACATAAAACATATTGTAAAATATTCAGTGTAATATAACAAATAAAATGATATATAATAGTATGTATTTATAATAATAAATATATTTTATATTATTTTTCAAACAAATGTCTGCAAATCAAGCTAAATCCGCCTAACATTTTGAGAGTACATAGTCAACACTATGAGGGTTAAAGGACTAGCCCATACTTTAGTCATACCAAAAATGGTGTTATGAATATAGTCCAACTATTACACATTATTTTATTCTCTGCCAAATTGTAACATTTTTTATATTTTAAAATTTTGTGATACATTTTTGTAAACTACAGTAAAGTGTAAAAAAGTGAATGTTTTAAAAATAATTGTTGTGATTAAAACAAGCTATTTCAAAGGTAAATTTAGCTTCTTCTTTTTTTATCTAGAATAGTGAATACAATTTCATTATGAATACTTTGATGATTATTTCTTGTACTTGTTCAAGAAATTTTTTTATTTATTACAAGATGTCTTCGAGTTACTGAAAAAATTTGCTATCATTTTTTTAAATAAGTAATAACTAAAGGAATGCACACTCAGTAATATTTAGTCAAAATATGACTGTTTCTTGCTTATTTAAAATAGTCAAAACTGTTGAAAAACCCCAAAGAGTAACAAGGTTTTGACAAAAACATACACTTGGCGCCTTTATATATGAAATTTATAATATACAGAGTAAAACAATTTTGTTTACTAGTTTTTAAACTAAATAGGTAATTTGATTTATTTTCATATAAAATGTATTGCTACTACAATAAAACAAAAATCATCAAACATTTTTATTCAGCTCAAGTGCAAAATAATAATTTATTTCACAGCAATTGGCAATATTTGAGCAGTAAAATCTGCCAATGGGTAATTGGAGCTATGAAAAGTTGTTGTTGACTGATAGTTTTATTCATTCAGTTTACCTCAATATCCGATATGGCAGACTTCAGAGAACAGGACCAATTGACCAACCGGTTGCTGCGGTAAATATCTCCATCTTCATGCAGTCTGACAAAAGCCTCGACAACAGCCCGACTTAGCTTGGGGTCCATTGTGAAGGCCGTACGACTCCAGTCCAAGGAGCTACCCAATTTTCGAAGCTGGTGATAAATGCGGTCTCCCTTTCTGTAATAACCACCATGATTTGAATTTCCCGACTTAGGTTAGGTTCAAGTGCACTAGGCCAGGAATTAGTATTTATTTATTCTTATGATGCCCATCGTCAAGATATGGGCTAATATGGATTTTGAATGAATGTGATAAGTGCAGATGAGCGAATGTAGTCACGGTTAAAAACTGAGGCCAACTATTCCTTAGAAAGTCATTAAATTGATAGCCCAATTTCAAATGAACAGCCGGTGGTTATCAGCTGATCCCTAAAAAATTGGTCTTGACTCTGATTGGGACCAAACTGAGAACCTTTAGCATATGAAGCTGGGCTTTAATCAACTTTGCTACCGGAGAGGAGAGATAGGGTATAACAAACTTACTTGAGAAGACAAGTACACTAGTAACTCACAGTAGTAAACAAATAAGCACACATCTTTACTCACCTGAGGAAAGTGCCAGTGGCACTGAAAATTTGTCTTATGATGTGGCTTCTTAGGTAAGTGTGCTGATGTCCTGCCTCTCCTAACATACTAATTTCCTGAGACACAAATTTTGGGTGGTACTGGAACCTTCTTTAGACTGTAGAGAGACTCTGCATATACATTAACTAAAGGTGGTATCTTTTACAACCTAAGAATTGTATAAGTGACAAAATTATGGTATGCTTGTGCTCCCTTTCACTTTGATGATAAGGCCCCTGAGATATCTCCATATTGTATGGCCATTTGCCATTTTGGCTACACAAGTGTAGTTTCAATGTCACTCATTTCCAGTATGAGTTTGTTTGTATATGAGTTTTGAATCATGCAGTTGTTCATACACAATAGTTATTGAAGAGACAATATTGATGGTAAAGTTTGGTTATTTACTGTTCTTTTCAATGCGTTTTCTTATTAAAATACAATTATTTTACATCAGATTTAGTTTTGCACTGTAAGGTAGGTATTTTGTACAAATATGTTCTGTGAATATATTCTAAATTGTAAAATAATTAAGCCTACAGTGATTATTTAAAAATAATTAACTTTCGATCATGCACACTGATCTGGGATTGAGCTATCTTAAAACAAACTCAGTCAGCCGAGACTTTCCGTTACATTTATAATTTTAAATTAGTATACATCACTTTATTATATCCTAAAAAAGTAAGTTGATAGTGAAAAAATAATTTGTAAAGAATAATACTTACTCAGTCCTCCAGGCCCAGACCTTTTCGATGAATTTCTCTCTTCCAATATCATGGCGTGTTTTCTTTTCTTCCCTCCATAGTTTCTTCTCTACAACAACTTGAGTAGCAATGCCAGCATGGTCACAGCCAGGATTCCACAGAGTTGTCCGTCCTTTCATTCTGTTCCTGTACAATGGTAAAAGATGATAAGTTTTAATTTATTTATTAGTGATAAGAATGTCATTAAGAATAACATCAACCATAAAACAAGAAATAATAAAAAATTAAAAAACTAAAAATCACAATAAATTCTTTTTAGTCTTTCAATTAAAGTATTTTATTTGTATGGAGAACTGTGTTGGATTACTAAAAGTTGAATGAAAGCCTAAAAACTTAAAACCTTTATTGATACTAAACAGTAAAATAATTAACAAAAATTACCGTAGTAGCAAAACTAAGAATTAATGCAGACTTCCCAAAAACAGATTGGTGAATACATATTCACTAAAGCAAATATATCTTCTGTCAATAGTTTTGTCAGAAAATAATTAATACAAAAAAAGTCTGGCTTAACATCTACCCCTCGTTTAATAAATGTATAATATTTACTAAATGTAAATAATTGGAAAGAGTTATGAATCTCTTATCTACAAACTATCAAGACAAGAAATAATTCATATCGTTTTATATTGAATAAAAATGTCTTACCATCTTGTAATGCTGTCTTCCACAGCATTGGTCAAAGCATGGCCAAGATGTAAAGAACCCGTCACATTTGGTGGTGGTATAACCATGACAAAAGTACCTCTGGGGTTTGGCTCCAAGATGTTACTACGCTGCAACAACATTCCTTACATTTATATTTTATTTAGTATATTAGAGAGATAGGACATCAGCAAACTTACCTTAAAAGACAAGTTCACTAACATCAGAGTAGTAGTCACAAACACAAAGTAGACATATCTCAAAAATGTTCAACACCACAGGCATTTTCTTCAGGTGAGTAGAGGGAGAGAAAGAGAGAGAGTGTGCATTCTACTACTCTTAAGACATTCTAGCATTCGAGCATTCTAGATATCATAAGACAATTTGTTTTACCAACAATTAGTTTTGAAAATCCAAATTAAAATTAGAAAGTTATGAAAGCACAATCTATTTTGTAACATATTAATGTAAGGGGGGGTACTAATTCCTGGCCTAGTGCCCTTTAACCTAACCTTACATTTATATTTGTGAATTATATGAAAAAAACTACACCAAACCAAAACAAATGAATTTAAGTGTTATGGTTTGTTACAAGCCAGTTTTAACATTATTGAAAAGTATCTACAAACAAGATAAAAGATAAATAGTTTAATCTTAGACCTGCGGTTCAAGGCAATGCCTGCTTTGCACATTTTAACATGTATGTATATTCCAATAACTGGTAAGAGTAATTGTATACTCGCACATGTTTCTTAGAGAAAATGTAACTTCAGTTTGATGGATGTTTCAGTACATTGTTTTTCTAACACTCGAGTATCCACAATTTTTTTATTTCATTAGTTGCTTCATCAAAGAAATTGTAATATAATTTTTTTCTTTTATTTGTTTTTATATTAATTTTATATATCTTTGTGAAAATGAGTTTCTGTGATTAATATTTTTCCGGCTAATTCCAATTTATCCTCGTCTTTACCAATGAGTAATTCTATCATAGCCGAGCCCCCGCCCCCGCCCTCCCTAGTAGTGGTAACTCTGTCCACTACAAGTAAAACGGTTTTCCTTGTGTCTCCAAACCATTGGGTCGGCTAAAGAACGGTGACGGCATGCCTCTCTTCCCCACATAGTTCATAAGGTGTATTGTATTCCCTATATTCAATTTCAAACTGTTGTAAAATTATCTATAAGAATGATATCAGCACTTTTTATTTTATTTACTGACATCTTCCCTTAGAGATTATTTTTCTTATAAGATTGTGAACAATAAATTATTATTGTATTGTTAGCCATTAGTCAACTTAAATCCACATTTTATCAAAAGGAGTTTTGTTTTAGATACAATTTGTATATCAAAACTATTTTTTGATATTATAAATAATGTCTACATCTTAAATGACACCTTCCTTTGCAGTAATGATAATAAAATGGGAATACCATTGTTATCAGCTGATTAGCATATATTTGCAAGCATTCACAAATTACGGCATAGAAACCAAAACCTAATGTACTAAACATTTGAGAAAACTGTTACACAAAACCTATAATGGTAATGTTAGTTTGAATAATATTATTATATTATTTGTATACAACGTACCTTAAGAAATAAAATAAATAAGGGTAACTGTTATGAATGGGATAACATTTTATATGTTTTTGTTACAGTACACAGTAGCCTAACTAGTTTTTTAACTCTCAAAGTGCTGAAGTAAATGTTTAAAGTGCTAGCCCTTTTTTCACTGCCGCAGATATTTTTTATAATTAAATATAAAATAAAAATGAAATATAACATATTATATATCAAAATGTTCATGATTGAATTTAACATTATATTCTAAAATACAAAGTAACTTATCTTTATCCGTTTTGAAATTATCTCTGTATAAGTTGTTGCTTAAAACTTTTGTCAAAATAATTTTCTTTTTTTTTTTTGAGCTATCTTATTTTTTTGCTAAAATTTTTCATGAAATTTCAAGATATACAAAATGTTATCAATTTCATACAGAAAAGATCAAATCAAATCAAATCAAAATTGCTTTATTTTTAACAATTATAAAATTGCATAATAGCGTCATCCATATGTATTAATAAATTACGTTAGATAAACATCACACCAATTACATGTATAACACATACAATATCATTCTAATACTAATCACAATGATTATATTACAGCCACTTCAAAACAATAATTGGTCTACATTATTTTTACAATAATTATAGCACTATTATTTTTACTATTTTATTCCTATCCTAATTACTATCTAATTACTTATCTAAAAACTCCCTCACACTGTAACAGCAACGAGATAACAACATGCCCTTTACAACCCTGCCAAATTTGTTTATGTCCTTTTCTGCTTTGATAGGTACAGGAAGCGAGTTATAGAGTTTAGTGGCATTTAATTTTAGATGATTTTCAAAAAAACTTGTCTTGTGTCAGGGAATACAAATGTTTAGTCGACCACGAAGCCCATACCGGTTGGAAGAAGTGACAGATGCAAAGAGTTCAGGGTGCTTACGTACAAACATGATACACTGAAAAATGTAAATGGACGGAAAAGTTAAAATATTGTATTCTTTAAAAATTGGCTTACAAGAATATCTGTAGGGCTTTCTAAAAACGGCTCTGATGGCTTTTTTTTTGGAGTTTAAATAAAAAATGAGTTTTTGAAGATTCGTGGCCCCATATGACAACAGAATATGATAAGAGGGGGTATATTAGTCCATAGTAAGCTGGCAAAAGAATCCTATCATCAACAAAAGTTGAAAGTCTTCTTATAAGGAAAATTCCAGAACTAACACGCTTACTTACGGAGTCAATGTGGTGATCAAATTTCAACCCGTCATCAATGTAAACACCCAAGAACTTAGTCACCACACTAGGCGTAACTTGTTCGCAGTCAACAAAGAAGGTTAGACATTCGGATTGCTTCCTGTCACTTATATGAAAATCCAGGATCTGAGTTTTGTTATTATTGAGGTATAAATTATTATTTCGAAACCACTGACTTAGTGCATTTGAAACTTCATATACTCTAACCTCCAAGTCAGATCTGTTTAGTGATGTCACAGAAACTGAAGTGTCATCAGCAAACTGACAAACCCGTGAGCTGGATGAAACTTGGGACAGGTCATTAACAAATGAAGGAAAAGGATCGGACCAAGCACCGAGCCCTGTGGGACACCTCTCAGAAGAGGACACGCTTCTGAATAAGCCACTCGTTCAAATCCATCTGAATCAATAAATGAAACTTGCACGGTTTGCTCCCTTCCCGACAGATATGACGCGATCCAGGTCAGGGAAGTACCTCTAAGTCCCATAGCATTTAATTTCTGTAAGAGGATACAATGATCAACCATGTCAAAAGCTCTGGTAAGGTCAAAAAACACTCCCACAGCAGATTCACCCCTATCAAGGGCCTCAACAATAGTAGATATTAGGGAATAAATGGCTTCACTCGTGGATTTTCCCTTTGAAAATCCGAATTGACAACGGGACATAATGTTGTTCTTACTAACAAAATCAACAAGTCTGATCAGGAAAACTTTCTCAAAAACCTTAGAGAATGTAGATATTAAGGAAATTGCCCTGTAATTGCAACACTCCTCCTTACTGCCCTTTTTATGCAAAGGTCTAATTATGGAATGCTTAAGTGATTCAGGAAAAATACCATATTGAAATGAAATCAAATCAGGAACTTGTTTAAGCAAATATGATGAAATGCCATCAGCCCCAAAAGAATGTTTTGACTTTAGAGACATAATCACCTCCGAAACCTCTTCTTGCCTTACAGGCCTCAAAAATAAAGACTGCAGAGGAGCTCGAAATATACATGGAGTGGATGATGGAGCATGCTGAGAAGAGAAGTTACTGGGCAGGTTGGAAAAAAATTTACAGAATTCATTCGCATAATATATAACAATATTACTTTATTTACAAAAACATATTTTTAGTAAAACCAAAATATTTGCTAAACAGAAAAACACTGAAACTTGATTTCATGATAAAAAATACTTTAGCATATTTATTTAGCACTAAAAGCACATTTAATCATAAACTAATAAATAATTAACAATAGGAAAATTAATATAACATAAAACAGTTAACAAATAAACAAACTTGACTAAGTAACAATCAAAATAACAAATACTGGTTAGTCAGCTGTGTAACAATTGTGGTTAGTTAGCTGACAACCAAATAATTGTGTCATCTCTACACAAGATAGTACTCAAACAAAATCAGTACTTAGGAATGAAAAATATGTTTCTTCAGCTTTAGTTTGTTATGAAAAATAACCTTATCGGACTATAAATAACAATGTAGGGCGCGTTTGGCGATCGTCTCAGCCTGAGACAGAGCTTCACACAGGCGTAAGAACGTCTCAGAGATGTTAGCACTTTAAGGGTTAATATGATAGGTTTAAAAAAGCGTTTTTTTTTTAATAAGAAAGAAGTTGAGTGAACAATTAACATGAAGATTTAAAATATTGTTTTGATTTTATTTTTAAATTAATTTTTAGTATATGTTAAAAATACAGTAATTAAATTATGGTTTTGTAAAAATGTGTTGGGTTCTTAATATTCCAGTTTATATCAGTGACAACAACATGCCTTCCATTAGCAGAGCTGGCTTTAAACTGGACACCAGTAATGCACATGCAAACACCCCACGTCATGACAGGTTCTCATTCAGCACAGTCAAAGTGTTAGTATAATTTTCTACACACTATAACATAGTGCCTGATCTTTTTGAGATACCATTCAAATCTCCAGTGATGTTAATAACTCACTATGTTTTTTACTACTAGAATAAATTTCATCATGTTCTGATTATACAATACTTTATGCGGTTTAAACAGTTACAACATACTTACCCCATACTCAGGCTTGAAGAACCCTTCCTTCTCCCACCAACTGTACCAAGCCGCTTCCACATATTGTGGACTGTACGAATCTGGCATGGGTCCTGATACATCTTTTTTCTCACCAGGAGGTGTACCTACAGTGTACAAAATTGCTTCTCTTTTCACTGCCTTTTTCTTATCTTTTTTCTGCAAACAATAGTATTATAATTACTGTAGTACGCCCTTAAATTTTCTCGATAACTAAACATACTCAATTCAAAGTCATCAATTTAACCCTTCGCACACGGCAAACGAATATATACCCAGCCTCTACTTTGCCTCAAATGCGGTAAACGAATATATCCGAAATGAAATATTTCTGTGGATAGTGTAAATGATAGTTCCTGAAACTTCCTTGATGCTAGAGTGCAGCATCAACTTGTACATGTCTTTAGCCTTCTCCCTCAGCCTATCAAAAACATAAATTGTCTATGAATTAAAAGGGGCGGAGCAGTCAATTAGAGTGCACATGGGTGCGGCTCTGTCTCCTGCCTCTGCACACGCGTAAAACGAAAATATCCTCTGTCTGTCGCTCCATCTAAGCACATTGTCTCAACTCTTATAGTTCTTTTTCTCTGTTTTCTAGTTTTAAATTATTTAGTTGAAGTTATTATTGTATCATAAATGAAAGATACGGTTAAAAGTTTTAACTAAAATGTTGAATATTTTGTATATACATACTTTTCATTATAATTGTACATCTACAGTAAAATAGCGTTAAAGTTATAATTTTAACTTTAATTATAAATTTATATTTTTTTATGTTCCTTTATGTTTCTAAAACTTTTAAAAAATTAACTTCACATTTCATTCAACTTACTTTTTTGCATAATTTCGTGTTACTTTAAAATAGGGTATAGTAATTTCCGTGTGCGAAGGGTTAATATTTATTTACCTACAACATACAAAATAAACTAGGCTTTTACATGAATGAATGAAATTATTATAAACATTTAACCAAACGCTTGTGAAATCTGTAATTTTGGCTCTGCACTTTATGCATACCATAATGCAAAATGGCTTGACACTCAAAGAGTTAAAAACATTGTTATTAATATATCAATTTGAGTTTACTTATTTCATTTTTTAGAAATATATGTATTTATTAGACAGTAAGTATAAGCTACTTTTTTAAAACATATTGATCAGTAAACATTGAACTTTAACTTCTCGTTAGGTTCTTTTTTTATATATAACTTATAATAATGGAAATAATACCAGATATTGTTTAAACTCATTGTCAGTTGATATATAAAATGATATGCATAAAATAATAATACTAAACCAGAAAAATCATATTGATTCATTAAGAACAATATTTTTAATAAAACCCCTGGCCAAAATAAATCGATCACCATAATATTTGTGCATTTTGTGCTTGTATTGTTATATATTTGTGCATTTTGCGCTTATATTGTAATAAATTTGTGTTGTGTGACGTTTACTTGTACTGTATATGTACCAACACGTATTATGCTAATTAAAAAACTATTTGATTCCTTAATAAAAAGAAATTAAAAACACAATTAATAAAAAACAAATGTATGAGATTATTAATTTTTACTTTGTGTTTTTTTTTCCTCAGTTTAAAATACCATTTTCACAGCATACATATACTTAAGGTATTAGACAGTATGCTTGAAAGACGTTACACCTCACTGATTGACATAGAGAAGAGAGAACAACCCTGCTTCAGTCCATGAAATAGAGTAAAGAAGTTGATCCATTCAGTTTTTTTTAGCTAAAATTTTCCTTGGAATGTGATTGGAAGAAGGTAACCAGTAACCTAACTTTTAACTATTTAATATATTTATGTTGTTGCTGTAATTCTTTTTCAGTATTTTGACGTTTTCAAGATTTTCTTTAACCCCAAATGCTGTAGATTGTCACAGTTTATGACAAGAGGATCATTTTTTAGTGTCTGCATCACGATTTATGACGATGTGCATACACTGGCTACAATTGTTAAAAAACCTGAGCAAACAGGCATTTAAATTGCATATTACTTCAAAGACTACAAATAAACTCACATTTAGACACTTTTGGAATTCCCGTAGTTTGTTTTCTGAAAACGTAATAATGTATAATTTATAGAGCTTGTTTACTTCTACAGTCTTATCAGCTGGTATCGTTTAGATCGCTATTGTTATTATTGACGTAATTTGTTTGATTTGATGTGGAAAACCGACGTTATGTGTTAGTTTAGTTTTGTACTTACACAAAATTACAATAGACAGAATACATACAAGATACTTGTTTCAATATGAGAGTTATTTCAAAGGGAATTTGTATAATCACTATATGCAAGCTTTCAGTAATCTAATACTCATAATTTGCAATAAATTCTACTGCCTGGCCTCCAAGACGACTTATCGGCCGTCTCTACAGCCGAAATATATGACAATTCGATTTTTGTGGTTAATAGTTGGTGTTTATAAATATCGCATAATGGCCGCTAATCGTGATTCACCGCGATAGTTGTTTTTCTTTATATCTTCAAAATAATTTTTAGAGACTAAAATAGATGTCAAATTTGTATTTAGTGTAACAAAAATATCTATTTAAAAAGTGGTGTTAAAAATATCACACAAATTAATAGAAATACAGTAAACCTCATTTTATCCAGATTCCGGTTCATACAAATCAGCTGACCGATCTGATGGACGGTGAATATTTGTTTTCTAAAGCTGTTACACCGCCGTTCTCTCATGGCAGCACCAGCTATAAACTCATTACAGTCGTGTTGCTTGCGTAGTATGCTAGAAATCCACGTGTGCAGATTGGCTTTCCGGTACACAGCAAACTTTACGTACTGTACTGTATTTGGATTTGTTCTTGGGCGATCCGTACGGAGCGCTAGCGTTGCTAGCTGCCATGTCTCACGCTTTTTATTGTTTCTATTAGTTGCCGCCAGTTGCCTACATGTAAATTTAAGGTTTAGTACGGTTATGAAAACGCAGAATACTGCCAAGTGCTGAATAAATACTTTCTAGTGTGACAGTAAACGTTATTAAACACTATTTAAATGGTATAAAGCTGGTATATTCATATCCAGACGTTTATCATTATCTATAGACCATCATACACTAGATGCACTGGACGTTCATATAGTTGTAGCCAAGTCTGACACCAAACAACCCGATGAACCTGCGTTGCACTCTGTCCAAAAAGTCACAATGGTTCTTTATATATGGTGACCAAACAGAAGCATACTCCAGATGAGTTCTCACACGTGAGGTATAATTGAAAGACCATTACGAGAAAACCTCATAATAAATCCCAAGATTGAACTTGTCTTGATTGATACATGATGGATGTAATTACTCGTGTTGAAGTCTGGCAATAACATAATACCCAAATCTCTGATGCTAGAAACTCGTTTCAGCACACTGTCACCAATCACATATTCATGATGCAACGGAAAGTGAGAATGATGGTATGTCATGATAACCCAATCATTAAAATTCAACACCATGTCATTTATGTATCACCAAATGTAAGTGCTATCCATATCTCTCTGCAGGCTCAAGTAGGCCTAATCATCCAAATAATTAATAGCAGAAAATAACTTAACATTGTGAGTAAAGTGTAGAATTGTTGATGACACCTGCTAAACAATATCAACCAGGTTACATAGATCAGGACCCAATAGAAACCCCTGCGGGACTCCTGAAAGTTCATGTAACATTTCAGAAGACCTGCCATTGAACTTAACCACCAGGTAGGCCTATCTTTCAAACAGATAACTCATGAACCATCACGAGAGAACACTTTACAAGAGAATTTACTCCATTATTGGTGGAGTATTAGCAACAGTAATGGTAAAGCCATTAACTTGAATAATGACCAAGGATAAATACAATTCTCACAAAGGGTATCTGTGCTAGTAACTCAATGACTGTGGGTCAACAAAATGATTAATCAAGTATTAAAAAACACATAATGAACCAAAAAATCATCCATTACTGTAATAAAAACCTCACTGATCACCAAAAGACAAGGCCTAGTTAATTTGAATGTGAGTTATGAGTTAAAACTCTACACAATAGTTATAAACAGTAATAAACAATATCCTTACTAAATCCAAACACTCTTATATGATGTCTAAATCAGAAGATAAACAATCAATGACAATTGTGATCCCCTAATTTTTATTTCAGTCACTAACCTACCTCTGATTTTCCTTTGGACTCCTCGCCTTTTTGCTGGATCGTTTCTTGCTTTTGTTTAAATTTTTCCAGTTTTGCTAATTTCTTCGCCTCTTTTTCTAACTGTTTCGGGGTTTTCTGAGGCAATTCACCATTTTCAGGTGATTGCATCATGATTATTATAACTTAAACGTTACTAAAAGTAATTAATTACTGCTTAACCTAATCTTCCTGAAGGAAGTTGAGGACGTTGAGGTTAGAAAATGGATAATGTAAACGTAACTAACGCAGGCGTGTATCCATAGATAAATAAATATTTATCCATAGACAAACAATATTTAATTAAATCCACGTGTATATGTAGTCTAGCAGAATTATTCGTAATCGATGTATGATACCCATATATTATTATTTTTGTTATAGACAAACACATCCAAAACCAGAAATGGATATTCATATTGATAAAAAGGAAGATTTTGCTTTCCTCCCTAAATAAAATCTGACAGTTGTATATAATGATCAACCTAAAAGGATCCAAAAGCATGTTTGCAAAATTTAAAATAAATAATTTAAATTTCAGAGCACATACAATTGAGGGATCAAAAGCGTTATTTAGAAGACATCGGCGAAATTCTAAATTATATAGCGTTAATATAATGTGAACTTATAGACATAGACAGTCATAGACATTCTTTATTCTGAATAAAATACAAAAAGATGTATATCTCATTCGTTATTACAGATAAACTTAAAATAAATAAACAACTAGTGTTAAAATAATATATACAAAATGACAAAGTAACAAAGACAATGTAAATCTGATGTTTTTGGGTCAAGTAGACAGGAATTCCTGTAAACTATAAAATTCCTTGCTGATCAAATAATTCCTCACAGATTTCTTGAATCCAGCCCCTTTTAAACTTTTAATTTCAGCAGGGCGTTTGTTAAAAAAAACAGGTCCAGTAAAAGATACTCCCCTTTCAGAGAGTGTCAGGCGATGTTGGGGAGTGCGGATATCGTCACCATGCCTGGTCGGATACCTGTGGTTTGCGCCGACAACTGGGAAATCATCAGCATTATATATCGTGGTCATGATTACCCTGAATATGAAAATTGAGGGAAGGGTAAGAAGATTGAGGAGTCGGAAAATTCCTCTACACGAATGCACTGGAGGTAGTCCTTTCAAGATTCGAACAGTACGTTTTTGCGCCAAGAAAACCTTCAAAGCATGTGGAGACCCACCCCACACTGCAATTCCGTACGTCATGACAGAGGAGAAACATCCATAATAAACCATAATCAAGGCATTTAAATCTATGAGAGGATATAAGGTTCTGAATGCAAAACTGACTCGACTCAGCTTACTGCACAGCTGAGATATGTGAGAAGACCATGATAAACCACTGTCCACGGTCAGACCTAGAATCTTGACCGAAGAACATTCTTTTATTTTAAATTGTTCCAAAGATATATGCTGAGGATTTTTATTTTTGGTCAGAAACTGAATAAAAACCGTTTTCTCTGAGTTCAATAAAAGATTGTTAACTGATAACCGATGTTGAAGAATTTCCATAGATTCTGTGACTCTATATTGTAGATTAGTTTGAGGACCCCCAAACAGCAGCGTCGTGTCATCCGCAAAAAGTATAGATTTGACCAAAGGAAGATGTGAAACAAGATCATTTATATAAATGATGAAGAGCAAGGGCCCTAAAATGCTACCCTGGGGTACCCATACCTGCAATCGACATATTCAGAACGGCTTCCTAAAATCTCCAAGAATTGTCTTCGGCCTGCAAAGTATGACTTGAACCAGGAGAGAGCAATTCCACGCACTCCACACATCTCCAATTTCTCACCAAGGATGTTGTGATCAACCCGATCGAAAGCCCTTAAAAGGTCGCAAATACTCCCAAGGCTGGATCACGCTGTTCCAGCTGTGATACTACATCATTTATAAAATCAACAGCTGCTTGAGTGGTTGAACGATTTGGCCTAAAACCATATTGGTTATCTAAGGATGTTATTTATCTCCAGATGATCCAACAACCTTTTATAGGCAACTTTTTCTAATACCTTTGAAAGCGTGCACAAAATATAAATAGGTCGATAATTATTGACATCACCTTTGTCCCCCTTCTTAAAAATAGGTACAACCTTGGAAGATGTTGGGGAAAATGCCTGAGGAAAGTGAAACCTATAGGGGTTCAAGAAGGCCCTGGTAAATTTATTTGATGAGAAAACTGGATATTTCATCCGTTCCTGAAGACTTCTTAGATTTTAGGGTCATGATAGCTTGTTCGACTTCAACTTTATTGACAGGAGCAAAAAATAAAGAACCGCTTGGTGGAAGTTTTTGAGCCAGATTACACGGAACATTAGACTGAAAATTTGAATGAGATGAAATATTTGTGCATGAAATATTTGAGAAATGACTATTAAAAAGATTAACCACTTTAGATAACGACTGAATAGAATCTCCCTGGTGTTTTAAGGCTGGAAAAGAAGCATTCAGATCGGTCTCACGTGTCTCTCTACGCACAACACTCCAGATTGCCCACTGCAAGCAATCGGAGCTCTGCACTTCACGAGAAATGGTTGCACGCTTCTCCTCGAGTAAACGCTTACGAAAGAGTTTTTGCCTTTCCTTAAACGATTCTTTTAGCGCTGGATCATTTGAATCACGGGCCATAATCCCCAAATCGACATTCCGATTGGCAAAATCCTTTAAACTAGTGCTTAATTTGTGTTTATTTTTGCCGCCAGGTTTTTTCTGGAGTGTTTTGAGAGGAAATGCATTTTCAAAATCTGATTGAATAATTCCAAAAAAAGATTCAAATTTTTTTGTCGACACCTTCAATTTTATTTAAGAAACTCCAGTCTACCTTAGACAAAAAATTGTTAAAATTAATAATATTTTGTTTTGAGAACACTCTTTTTGTTACTGTACAGGAAGTTTCTTTACATTGGTAGTTTATTCTTATCAGTTGTGAATCATGATCAGACATTGTATTGAAGAAGGAATTACAGGAAACTGTCGCAGGGTCTAAGTTTGTTACAACATTATCAAGAAGTGACTTACTATTTGCTGTAACTCTCGTGGCACTCTTCACTAATTCACGGAGATTGAAAGACATTAGTAAATTTCTTATCTTTATAACGCTAAGGTCAACAGAATCTAAAAAGTTTACATTCCAAATATAATCAAATCAAATCAAAGTTTATTCCTAATATTACAACACCTTCTTTTACAATAAATACAAGATAATTAATAATTAGTACATTACATCTATACAATTATTTTATGGGATATGAGCCTGCATGGGCAAGTCTGCCTGTGCGCAGGCCCGAGTTGTATACAATTTTTTGACAAAATATTTGTAATGGGTAGATTTTCACCCACCTACCAACTTGCCAGAATTAACAACACAATGATTTCTTTAAACATTGAACTATGGATTACGAATGACAGCAACAAAATGACAGATGGAGCGACCGATAACAGAAGGTCAGCCGGGTGAGAACAGAGGCCCATTTTCAAGGTCGAGCCCCTCCGTACTCAGACGAGATAAGGCGTTCAATAACTTCTATATTCATATCAAGCAATAACTCTTTTATTTTATTTTTAAATGCTGTAATAGAGTTGTTTGCAAATACTGTATTGTTGGGGAATAATTGCACAAAATTTCTATGTATTAAGTGGGACTTGTAAAATGGATTTGTTTTTAGCACTGCTCTACTTAGTTGTATGGAAGCTATTCCTGTATTTTGTGAGTAACGTGTATTGTGAGAATGAGGTACTTGTGAGAAAATGGTGCTAAAGTGTTTATAAATATGGTTTAAAAGTGACTTAACATATAACTGTCTGATAGTGAATATAGATGTTTCCTGAAATAGAGCATCAGTAGGAAACCGTACGCATTTTTTAGGATAGTTTTTTGGGTTATATTGAGAGGTTGCAACAGAGTACTAAACGCTCCTCCCCACGCAATAATACCGAATGAAAGAAGAGACTGAACATATGCATAATAAACTTGTTTTAATTTCCATTCATTTAATTGTCTGAAGGCAAACCCATACTTCCGAATTTTATTTTTTAGTGTTTCTATGTGCCTATCCCATTTCATTCTGTAATCGAAAGTCACTCCCAGATATTTATAATATGTTACCTTTTCTATGCTATTACAATCACAAGAATTATTAAGATAGTTCCCACAATCAGGCCCACAGAGAGAAATCTCGGGCCCCTGGGCAATCGTTGCCGCGGGCCCACTCCACTCCCCCCCCCAACGCAACGGCGCCGGCGCGGTGGTTGATGGTCTTAAACTTATTAATAGAACTTATCACACCATCTCAGAGTTTAAATACATTTTTAAGGCCATAAAGGACTTTTCTTTTCTTTTTCACAAGAGATCTGTTATTTAAAGATCTCTCACTTTTTTAAATAAAAAGCTAGTTAGAGATGTCTATATTTTCATACTTAAATACTGTTTACTGCTGTTAACACGTTCACTGCGGGTTACCGGACGCCCGGTAGATCAAGCCCAAGCCAACGCCAAGCTTGGTCGAAGAAACCCACTAAGAGTTACTAGGTTATAATTTCATGGTAAATTAAATATCTGAGTTCAAGACATGATTAAGGCACAATTTAAAAATGAAAAATAGTCACTAGTTTATTAATAGTTGGTCTACGAGTAAACAAGTAAACAATTAAATATATTCCCTTTAATGCATACATTAGGCAATTTTAGGTGAAAAAGGTTACACGTTCGATAATATGTATACGGATAAACAATTATTACTCATTCTCTACTTACAGTACAGTAAGGAGAATTGCCTAACTTTATGATTTACCTACTAAATTGCCTACTAAAATGAGTTAGCAGTTTGCCTAACTTTCATTTTCCTAAAAGTTTATTTTTCTCGCTTTCTTGTTTGCAAACTCTTCAATAATTTCACTACAGTCAATTTGCCGTGCTAGATCACTTTCCATAGCAAGTGTTGTAAGGCCACACAGTCTTTCTTGTCCCATTGTAGAACGATTAAAGTTTTTGATCCGTTTCAAACTACTGAAAACTATTTCGGCCCCAGCAACTGTCACAGGTAATGTCAAAAAAATTCTTAACGCCACACAAACATTGGGGTAAAGACAATCAAGCTTCAGTTCCTTTAATTTGTTTAGAAGGTCAAATGGTTTCAGTGCCGTGCTTCCTAAATTTGTTCGATGGATTGTTTTCAGATGGATTATTTCTTCTTTAGTATCCTTTGATATATCTTCTGGAAAAGTAACTGATAGTCGGTTGGAATCCTCAACTATTGTTTCTTCTGTAGATGAGAGGTATTGCCACAGTATTTTAAAAACATCATTTAGCTCTCTTGCGGTTTTAAACCTATGGGTCAATCCAGCTATCACTGCGTCAATAATTGTATAAAAAACATTAATTCTAAAATCTCTTTCTTGCTTGGTTTCATCCTCGTCTCCATCATCAGTTCTTTCTTCTACATATTCTTCATCAAAGAAAATTTTCCTTTTTTACGTCTTCGTTCATTCAGTTCGTTTATGTGTTTTTGTGTATAGCAGACATAGCTTGAGTAACAAGTTTAGTCTCCGTCAAAGTTTTGTCAAATTTTTCTCTTAAATCCTTCAACTCTTGTAACAGGCTTTCAATGTTAGAAATCTCTACATCAAGCGTTGCATCTCTTTTCTGCAGTATTTTGTTAAAGTGATCGATTGGCAATAATATTTTGTACCAAACGGAACACATTAAAGTACAATTGAAAGTTTGCAGGTATTTCTCAATTCCGTTAAGTTCTGATTTTGCGTCAGCACTCAGATTTAGCTCTGTGCATCTGGAAACAGCTCGTTTGACTCCAGGAAGATTTTGGGCTAGTGGTTTCACTGCGTCAACCCTAGCTGACCACCGTGTTTCAGATAGGTTATAGAGAGAAAAATTAATTTCTTCTTCCAGAATTTTCCACCTGGTAGGAGATTTCGAAAAAAATTTTACAAACGCTGCAGTATTCCAAAAAATTTCACTGCTTCTGTGCAGCATTGGCACCACACAAATTAAGGCTGTGAGCAGCACAGTTTGAAAACAGAGCATATGGATTCTTTTGAAGTATCAGTGCCTGCACTCCTTTGTAAATGCCAGCCATGTTTGCGCCATTGTCAAAACCTTGACCTCGACAATCGTTTAAGGGAATCCCATGGTTGGCTAGTTCCTTTAATATCGCATCTGCAATGTCTTGGCCTGTTTTTTCACACAAACTGACATAGCTAAGAAATCTTTCTGAAATTTTGAAACCGTATTCATTTTCAAAAATGTATCTTAACACAAATGTAATCTGCTCTTCGTAAGAAACATCAGGGGTTGCATCAACTAAAATTGAGTAGTATTTGGCTTTTCCCTTTCAGCCAAAATAACATTTACTACTTTATTGGCACATGTTTCTATAAACTCATTTTGGATTTGCCATGATAGATAATGTGCTTGAATTCTTTTTCCATCTTTTTGACACTCCCTCACTTTTGTTACGTGTTCATGCAGAACCGGGTCATACACGGAAAGTAGTTCAATGATTCCTAAAAAGTTTCCATTTTGCGGGTTACCAATTTTTGATGATGATCCTCTCAAGGGCAAACCTCGTTCAGCCAAAAACAAAATAACTGCTAAAATACGTTCTAACAGTTTATTCCAATATTTTCTTCTTTCTTCCAATTCTTTGTCTAATTGAGAACCAATGTCTGAACAGGCACGGATATAAGGGGGGGGGCGATCGCCCCCCCCCCCCCCAACAGAAAAAAGCAAAAAATGTACCTACACGCTTAGAATAAAATATTTGATTTACCGTCATGAAAATAACATTATAAATTGTTACCGTCTTAATAATATTACAGTATATATAATATTCGGATGTGTAGTCTGAGTTTGTAGAAAGGAGAATTTCCGAGTCGTCGGTTGGTAATTGGTAGGCACATACAATATTTTCGCCGGCAACACTGCGTGTCTAGCGCCGACGTAGTGGCGAGACGCCGAGACACTGATTGACAGACGACATTGATTTGATAGTTGAGTTATTATATTAATGGTTGTGTAATGAATGTGTTAAATGTAACTCTACACAGTTAACTATGTTTAACTATGTCCAAACTATGATTATGTTGTTGCTCATTAAACTGTTTCCATAAAATTTTAACAATACAACATTCCAATGGAATCCATTTTATTATTTAATAGTTGTGATATTAAATGTATATACTTAAATGCTATTTCGAAGTTGTACAATTTATTTTGAAATTACATCAGGAAACTACCCCAGGGGTTCTAAGAAGTATCAATGGCAATACCTATGGCAATACCAATTCGACAATTAATTGTTTATACTAGTGTCATTAATCAGCTGTTGGAATAAATTTATGCCAAACTTATTTTCGATTACAGAACTTAGGTATTCTTCTATATTTAAACCCTAAAAACACCCCCCAAACTGCTAAAAACAATACTTCTAGGACGTTAAAATAGCAAACATTTTCCGGGGGAGGACCCCCGGCAGGTTCGCCCCCCCCCAATTCACTGCTCTGGATCCGTGCCTGTGTCTGAACCTTTTTTTAGTCGCCTCTCTAGTTTTCTCCACTCTAAATAGCAAGTTTTATGGTGTTCACTCACTTCATGGTTAGGTAGCTTGTCGTATAACTTTCTCCAAGTATATTCTTTTTTCCAACCTTCGTTGCTCATTAGTACTGAGCGATTTTTTTCAGAACTGTCATTGCTACTACGACCAAATAAACGGCATGGAAAACAGAAAAGTGATTCATAACTTTTATTCCATGTCAACCAATCCCTAGGCCGGGTTTCTCCATTCTTAGATTTGGAATATAGAACAACCTTCGGGAAGGGTCATTTACCATCACTTGGTAAACATTCAGGAATTAAATTAGGCCCTTTACGGACATAACTTTCAAGTTGATCTGAAGTTGGACATCATGGCAGTTATAGTAGGTCATATTGATCAGATACTGTGTCTGTGACTAAATTAGGCCTAATTAAAGTAGGCCTACTTTCGGGTGGAATATCCTCACTTGAAAACAGCTTACTCTCACAAGTCTCAAATTGAAGCAATGGTTCTTTAGTACTAGTTTCTGCTTTATCCTTACATAGAGTAATCTCTGCATTCTGTGACTGTAATAATGAGGTTTCAAGCTGAATAGGCTTAGGCCTACTTGAGGATGGCTGTTCGTTTTCCGCTTGAAATGAAGAGATTTGATTGTCATCTTTATCATTCTTACAACAGATTTCTGTACTTCTTGATGCACTTTCCAATGATACGTCTTCGTTACTAAAATCTTCTTTTTTTAAACCAACTTCAAATAATGTCCTCAATCCCTTTTTACTAGCCTCAAGTCACTTTTCTCGTTCTTTTCCTTTAAGGGCCCCTGATTTATGTTTATAAGGGTCCATAATTGTAGTTACAAAACTTTCAGAAACGCACAGTTTTTCAATCAATAAACTACACACCGAACGATCGTCATTTCACAACAAAACAATAGCTAAATAACAACGCCGGCAACGCCACTTCACACACGGTAAACAGCAGAACAGAACAATAACCTCACTCACTACACAATCAAAACAACGAACTGACACTAAACCAGTGTTTCCATTTCGCTTCGACAGTTCCTCCCTCCCCAAAGCCCGAAATTTCCCTTTTTTCCCTCAGGCTGAAAAAGCCCGTGGAGGCAACACAATCCTACGAATCGTAGCGTCACCCGTCGTGCGTCGCGGTCGGTAATAATATCACATCAGTGCCAGTGCCCCACAGCTTACGCAATAAGCCTTAAACTTAAAACTTTTGTAAAAATTATCATCAATAAATCTTAAGAAGACGTTAAAAATGTTTTATTTTAAATACAACATGGATTGTGAAATTATTGAAAAAGTACGTTCAGCAATATTCTCTATTATATTATAACGTTATAACTACTTATAACATTATAATATACATACTACATTTTAGGCCAGGTCCGGTCCGGGCCCGGGCCCGTTGTAGGCCCGGGCCCCTGGGCAATGCCCCCACTGCCCCCCCCCCTCTCGGTGGGCCTGCCCACAATTATGAATAATGAGGTCTTGAAGTTGATAGTTTGAATTTTTGCTGAGGCATACTGGCATGAATTTCGTTTTAGAAATATTCAGGGAAAGCAAGTTTTGGTCAAGCCATTTTTCCAATTTCATGAGATCACTCAGAGCTTTTGTGCGCACACTTTGCCAGTCGTTTCCTTGGAGGAATACTAGAGCATCGTCCGCAAACAAAAACAATTCGGCATGTAAATTTATTTTTTACATGTATTAATGTAAATTAAAAACAGGATGGGGCCCAGCGTACTTCCCTGGATTAACCCATAATCCACGGGCAAAGGATCACTGTCTACTCCAACAATAGACACATACTGTGTTCTGTCTGAAAGATAGCTTTTAAATCACGCATGAGCGTTGCCCCTTACTCCAATTTTTTCCAATTTTCCGAGCAACCTTTCCCTGTCAACAGAGTATATTCCAATCTCCACAAATTAAAATTAATTCATTCTCCTTCTCTACACTATAAAAAAGATTTTCTAACCTTTCAATAAACTCCAGCACATTGTTATGTGGAGCTCTATACAAACAAATGAGCAAAAACTTTAAGTTGGATTTTTGATGGTCTAAACTATGTACAAGCTTAATATTTACAATATAAAATTCAAAACAATCTTCGTTGCAAAACTTTTTAACCAGATCATTCCTACTGCTTGTTGCACAAAATTCAACTGAACTGTTATTATTGTAAAATATGGAAACACCACCTCCCGAACCCGAACCCCGACAAAACTTCGATATGCACCTAGTGTAGCCAGTGTTCTGTAAGACAGAGAATGTCAGGTGGCTGGTTCCACGAGGCACGAAGCTGGTCTATTTTATATCGAGCACTCCTTATATTCAAGTGATATATAGTGAATGTGTTGCCATAATTTAGATCGTTTGGTTCAAGTGTAGGAGGCGGGGTTCCCCCTAAAAAAAAAACCATTTTCATGGGAGGATTGTGTGACTGACGGCAAAGGTGGGAAATTATCCATAGAAAGTAAAGAACAAGGAAGAATAGTTTCATCTGGAGTTTGCCAGGCTGAACAGTCATGAACAGGAACTCGAGCAGAATTGCTCAAGGGTGACACATCAGGACAGGGCTCAATAAAAGAGGTTTCAATGCTCTGAACCTGATCTGGAACACTGTTTTCTGCGACCGAAACACACTTCACATTTCCACCTTCACATGCTGAAGCAGTAGTACCAACTGGAGGGGGCAGCGAGATATACAGCCGTCGGTGAGTCTGTCTGATGAACTTCATCTGCTAGCAGTTATTTACCTCGCCGGCTGTAGTGGAGACCATGCTTGGTGAAGTGGGACCTCGACAGCACACTACTGACATCTTCATAGAATAAGTTGTGTTTTCCTTTGTAATCCCTTACCATTTTAGATAAAGTGCATTTCGTGAGAAAAGATATTATTGTTGAGTGCGGGGTCATCATAACGATATGGCACGCTGTTCACTAAGATGTTAGTTTTCAGTTTCAGTGAAAGAAGTGAACGCATTCCCTGTGAAACAGTCAGTTGAGCTGGTTCATTGTAATTTAAATCGTTGGTACCAGCTAAGATGATAATAAAATCGTCCTCGGAAAAATCTTTGATCATGCTAAGTCCTTCCCGAAGAATATGCTTGATTTTAGCCCCAGGTTTGCTATACATGAAGACATCGTAATCTTCCTCCAACTCCCTCAAGTATCTACCAAACCCCTTCCCCTGGCTGTCCGCCAGTATAGTAAGCCTCTTCTTTTTAGCCGTAGTAGACGCAGGTTTTTTAATTTGGTATTTTATTTTTGGAGTATGAGGTGATCCTGGTCTATGGACCTGTGCTTGGACTTGGAATATATGACCAGCACATGAAGATGGTGGCGAATGATCCGTGGCAAACACTGAAAATCTATTATTTACTTTAATTGAATTAGATTGCTCAGTGTTGGTTCCAGATTTCATTGTCTTTTTGGGTGTTACGAATTCCCTGTCTTCAGTTGATCTCAATGATAGCAACAGTTTAGAATTATTTTTTCTTTTTCATAAAAATCGTTATTTTCAGATTGAAGTAAATTTATGATAGCATTTTTGTTTTGTATATCATCCCTTTGTTGATTTTGTGTTACTTCCAGGTTTTCAATTTGCAGTTTTAGAAACTTAATTTCTTCTTCTGCCTTTTCTTCATAACTCAGAGAGTCTTCAAAACTTTCTCATCTTTTAATCTTTTCAGTTTCCAAAACTTTAGCCAGAAGCATATTTTCCTTCGTCAATTCAGAGAGATTATATTTCAAGTCATTATTAACAGTGATCGAAGCATTTAATTTATTTAAGACACTAGTAATTTCTCGAATCAAGTCGACAATGGCATCACTGTATATTTTTCCGAAATCGCTGAGAGTGTTTTACGAAAATTCATAGCAAAGTCAATTACCGTGTCATTAACAAGGTCACTTCTTATATTACTAAAACATTTCTCTGCTTCACGCATTAGATTTCCGTGACCACGGCGTGTCAAAGGACCAGTCATTTCTACAGTCCCTGTATACCTTTAAACGCAAATAGGCAATACAGTTTTGTAATGCGGGACTTGTCTACTAAAACATGAAGGCGCAGTGGATCAGTCCATATGCCACGGTCAGATCTGCTTCAGTTCAATCGGGCGCCGCAAGATAGCGTGGGCGTGTACTTCTTGCAGCTCACCAATTCCCACACGATTTACCGCCGTGCTTGCTAGATCCCGCCGATGGTTGCAAGCCTGGCGCTGAAATGCGCATGCGCGAATTTTAAGTTGAATTTAACGAGGAACTTGTGTCAAAACGTGGATAGGGCTGGGGACAACTGCCACATTTTCACAACGGTTGTGAGTGGAACGGTTGAGCTGTGACAACGGTTGCAAACAACCGTTGTCAAACAACCGTTGTCGACTTTGTGGAAATTGCTTTTTAATGTAAAACAAACCGTGTAGAGACTGTTATCGTTGTCTAATAGACATCAATGTAGTTGTATATAGGTCCCAATTCTTAAACAGCGTATAATGGCAGTTTCCTAGGCAGATTTCGTTGTTTAAAAGTACGACACAATAATAGTTTAGCATTTAATGTATATTTTAAAGGCACGGGAAATAAGATAATCAACTACGGTATATTTTTAAAACATCAATTTATTCAAATTTAATTAAAGTAAAAAATACTGTGCAGAAAAACAGCTCACAGCTGCGATATTAAAATAAATTGCAAAAATAAACTAAATAATACTCTGCTAAGGTATACAAATTACTTAGATCATTCTATTTACAAATCAATAATTGCTAAACTACCTACTAACTAACTAGGGGACTACTTACAAACTACTTTTTACAATAAGTAAACATTGGGGAAAATATTTTTAACTGTGAAAAAAATCTACCAAATATTTTAAAACTATATTATTTTCTTAAAACATTCTCTCTCAATTTAAATAACAATAAAATCAAAACAAACAAAAATGTACTTATTACACAGAAAACATTTCAACTGTAGAACAATGATAAACTAAAATAATAACTCTGCTAAAGTATACAAATATTATTTATATCATTGTATTTACAAATCAATTGCTAAACTAATTATAACTACTTTTTACAGTAAGAAAACACTGGAAAATATATAATATTCAAAATTCAACACATGTGCATATTAAAAAGGGACAGATTAGTTGAGTAGTTAAAAAAGTTCCACATCACACTGTGAAGTTTAGGGCATTTGTTGCTCATGCTCATTATGATTAGAAACAAACAACAAGACGCAGGACTTATTAATATTACTATAACTAACTTCTATAACTAATATTACTTACTTATTTACAAAAAATACAAATTTAATAACACGCAACATAAATAAATAAAGCTCATATAACCTCACAGAATAACAGACAACAGTCAACAACACAACTGACAACAGGTGACTGAGGGTGTACTGGTAGGTAGGTGGCTAGGCAGGACAGATCTAGGTCGTTGTCACTCGTTGTCGTTGTTACAGTACTCGGTTGGCGCCTTGGAGGCTAGACAGTTGTGCACAACTGCTAAATCACGCAACGGTTGCGTTCAACTGCAGTTGTGGTCCGGCAACGGTTGTGTAGTAACCGTTGCGTTGTTTTCGCCCCACCTCTAAACGTGGATTCCATGCTAACCTAACTTATTACTGAAGCTTCAAAATGCACTATGTACTGGAAAACATGTATGTATATCCAAACTAAAATTCAAGAACTGAAAATTAAGTTCCGCTATTGTAAATGTATGAAAGTTCATCACTTACTAAATAATTGATGAATTATTGCCAAATCATTGAAAAAATCTGAGACACATAAATTAGTAAACGGTTCCTGGCAGGACAGGCCATTATGGTGGTATTATATGATTTGTTTTAATAGTTATGGATAACCACCTAAAATATGCTACTCTTTCTTAAAGTCAAATTTTCCCTTAACAACACCAAACGGGATGTAACAGAAAAATTGGTGATTTGTAAAGTGTTGTTCTAATATTTTTTCCTTATAATAAACACTTATAGCCGACAAATAATTAATTTTCCTTAACAGCCTTCAGTACTGCATTTTGCAGATAAAACAAAATATATGTGGGTCTATGTATAAAGACGAGGAGCTGCTGTCGATGTAGTTATGTACATATGCTGTCGATGTACATATGCAGTTTCAAATTTAAGGGCATGACAGAGTTTAGCTACCGGGGAACCAAACTGAGTAATGAAAAAAAATTCGGCATCAAAATTAAAAATAGTAGCAAGTAATTGTCACATGGTATACTTTGCTCGCCTAAAATTGTTCAAGTCACAATTGCTGGGTAAAAGAAGCAAAATAAAGCTTTATAAGACAATAGTGAGGCCTGTAGTGACATGAGCTGCTGAACCCTTGATAATGTTTATAATGAAATAAATGTTTAAGACTGTTTGAACAGAAAATATTAAGTAAAATATTTGAACCTAATAGTATTGATAAACAATATAAAATTCTCTTTATTAGTCCTTACTAATGGAGAGTTGGATTAACTTTTTTTAAAAGGAGAGGCCGATCTCCTTAATCTTACTCTGCCCAATTCTCATAGGCTATTAATATGTGCGAGGAACTTATTCAGACTGATTGAGGGGGGATCCAGTCCAGTAGAAGGTGAATATTACTGATAGATCTTCCAATGTAGGCCGGATTCGAACCAGCGCTACATCTAACCCAAGCTCAAAGTCATGACGCCTTAGAGCGCTCGGCCACCGTCTATTACGAGAGAAGACGTTGTAATATTTGTAAAATCAATTAAATAATGCCATGTAGAGATAATGAGAGAGGAACGAATGCAAAGAATTTTCCCGTTGGTTGCTCGGTAAAAGCTACAAGTGTGCCAAATTTCAAGTTTCTTGCTCATCTGGAAGTGAGTTAGAATTTGTATACGTGAGTGAGTGAGTTACACATGCGGCTTTATACACGTACAGTGGTATTGACCCGCCCACCCACCCATACACGTACAGTAGTGACAGAATATAGAAGAACGACTGAGACAGAATATGGAAAGAAAAATGAAGCAAGGAAAACCGAGGCAGATATGGGCTCAAGAGGTAGAAGAAGATCTAAGAACAGTTTGAGTCATGAACTGGAGCCAAGCTGTTAGAAACAGAGTTGAGTGGAGATGAATCGATATAAAGGCTAATGCCCATTGTGGGCAATGTGAAAAGGGTAAGCAAGTGAAATAATCTGTAATAAGGCACCTATATGATATGAAATATTATATAATATTTAAATGTTTAGCTTAAAATCAAACTTTTGTTATCCTCAAGCGGTATACCTACTAAACTTGTGTCACAAAAAAAGGCACTTTGCGGTATTAAGTACCCCACCAAGAAAATATTTATAATTATTTTGACTTATTATAAATATTTTTATATTTGTTATATTTATTATAATGATAATAGTTATATTTATTATAAATGGATAGTTATAGTTATTATAGTTATATTTATTATAAATGGATCAATCGATAGCTAATTATAGTTTGTATACAGAATATAACTAAACATTTCCTTTTCAACAACAAACATCCCAACAATACAGTT
>JAQJVL010006640.1:0-27887 GCA_035578905.1 Stictocephala bisonia | reverse complement strand
TCTTCCTGCAATGCCCCCTTCTTCAAATGAACATTTATGTGTAAGTGTTATAATAAAAAAATTTACTTGCTAAATATTGTAATAATTATTTTTTATGCAGAGTATTAACTGCTAAAAAAAGGGAGAATTTTATTGATACTCATACATAATTTTGCCTAAGTAATTAAATGCTCTATGGACCACCCACTGCTGCTACGTTTTGTTTTTTTCTCAGGATTATGTTGTAGGTAAGAGTAGAAACCATCTCTTAGTCATCTCTCATAATTTTACACACAAACATATATAGATTTCTCATCCAATGTTAAATTATGTGTCTCAAATTATCAGCTGTTTGCGATCCAACAGTGGAGCGCTAGTCTAATCCCGTTTAACAAGTTCATTGCGGCCAACACCGTGGCAGTCAGTTGGGCAGTACGACCGATTAGCCGGCCGCTGCATCATTGGTATTGTACACGTGAAATTGGTCTGGCATTATCGTAAATGAATATAACTTAAGTCTTAGATAGCAAAAGCCTGTTCCGTTTATATACCATCATCAGGGAATTTTCATCATTTTTAGGAGTAAAAGTAAAAAAAACTAGTGAAATGTTTCAGCAGGGGAGTCAAATTAGGGTATTTTCAGCAGTGAACGTGTTAAATATAATGCTGTTTAAATTCAGATTCGGTTTATAACCTCATTAAATAACCAAACTACAACCACAAATATTTCTATTAGACTAGGGGACACCCTTGTATGCCAACCCCGTCAAGAGCACACTTGACTTCTGATTACAAATATTGGTAAGTACTGTAAACTGTATCACGTAAAATCATAATATTAAATTTATTTGTAGTCGCTCACTCATAATACTTGCCTTTCTACCCTTTTTCTTAGTGTAAATGCCCAACTGCATTATTATTACCTTTCAACCTTCATTCAAACCAGTGGGGCCATGCTTACAACCTTCTCTGGTCTAACAGTGAGAAAAATCTAACCTCCTCAATATTACAAACACCGTTGTTTACATTCCAACAGCTGTTAAAATCTTTTTGGATATCATTATTTACATTTGTATAGCTGTTACCTTTTAATTCATTTAAACCTCTCTTCGTGTTATTCTTGTGGCTGAAAAATATACTTTGAGGGTGCCGCACACCCTTCAGGATGAAAATATTGAAGAATTAACCCTAATTACACCGTAAGCACATATACACGTAATAATTAAAAAAATTATATTTTCTAAATAATGTTTCTAATTTAATCCGTCAGTGCCTTTGGGTTATGGGTGGTGACTCATGAGAGAAGCATTGTGCAACATGTGCCTGTCAATCACTACATGCAGGGCCGCCCAGAGGGGGGGGCAAAAGGGGCAAATTGCCCCGGGGCCACACAGACTTAGTTCACAGGGGGGCCACATTTCATGCAACAAAAAAGAAAATACTTAATAATCTACTAGATAAGAAACGATTCAGGCCTGTATCAAAATATCAAAAGTGATATTAGGCCAGATAAGTCTTCCAGTTTTAGTTTTAAAACGTTTAAACTAAACCATTGGTTTTATAGCAACCAGGGAGCCTTTTGGAGCAAGTTGTACACTGGTCTTTGAAGTTTGTCAACGGTCGACATAGTGGTGTGACAGCATATACGCTCTGGTTGGTGTGTGACTGCAACTGTACCCCTCGCCAGTTGTCTTGTTTGCGAACAAGTGTAAAGGCATGCAGCTTTTGAACACACCAAAATATAAATTCCAGTTTGCGAACATATAAATATACTTGAGTGGTGTGGACAGTGGGCCACCTCTATGAGATGTCCTGTTTTCGTACACTATTTATATAAAACATGTCAAAAGACCCACTAACTTTACATTTGTATTACTCAAAACTCCGTTTTTGGACGTGTTTAATACAATGTGGACAAGAACGTTTCTGTATGTTTTATTTTTTAACTTTAATTTCAAAAGTATATACTACTTCAAACAAAATTGTTATACTTGTCCTAAATTCAACTCTATCTTGGCTTTTAGTGGTAGGAAAATCAATCGCTTGGTCACGTTATTATCCTTACAAAACCAGTAGTTATGATATATTACTATTATAAACTTAAGATAATACAGAAATTGCAAATTGATTTGTATTTGTAGTGGTTTGTTGATTAAGCTTTTATCCTTATTTTTTAATTTTTCACAAATTCTGTTTATGTAGTTAAATAATCTTGATTTAGTGTTTCGAAAATCCCTTGATTCATCTATATAATAATAATATAATCTATATATATAATAATAATAGATCTATATAATGTGAAAACGAGTGATCAGTAACCTCACTAACCTGGGGCCTAAAGTATGCAAATTAATAAATTGTAATAAAAAAAGTGGAAGCCTAAGAACAACACAATTAAATAACCAAACAAAATTACAGTAAAAACATTTTAAATCTGTCACTTTGAAAAGGTCGAAAAGTATTTATGAGAAAAGGTTCTTACAAACTTGGTTTCAAAGCTGGTAGTAGGCGGCGGCACTCCGTTCGAACGTGGTAACGTTGCACTCTTTCCCGGCACTAATCAGCTAATTTTTCAATATATGCACAAAATTTAAGACATATTTGTCGTATTTCAGTAGTAACTGTGTTTTGCACCCAAAAAACCCGCAGGCAAAATATACAATGTTGTAACAACGTGGTTGTAACAATAGTTCAATTAATTGTCATGAAGGGTACATCGTCAATCATTAGTCTGTTTGTTTACTGTCGTCCAGTAAAGAAATATTTTTGTTATTGTTGTATTTTATAGAGTGATATTTCTGAAATTTAATGCGTTCTTTTGGATTTACTAGTAAACTACTATAATTATCAATTAATTTAATTTGCTATGATTCATATTCCATTTAAAGATTTTGAGAGAACAAAAAGCTAAAGTTTAGGCCCAGTAATTTATGGTAACGTTTTATTGAAATCAATAAAAATATACTATAAATGTTTCAATATAGTATTGTAATATACTGCAAAGTAAATTATATATTTTTACAGTATAAAAAGAATAAATTAACGATGAAACCACTAAATTACAGTAGATTTCTAGGTACATACTTAAATCTGGTAAATATGCATACAACAACATCACCGCTCGCTTATAGGATGTGCAACAATATGTGTGTATGATGCATTACATTCAACTTGCCCTACGCTATCGCGGGAGGAATTGCGTGGCATAATATTGTCTAAAAATTATAATTTTGTTACGTTCTGTACTATCCGGATTCATCTTCCATCATATTTAACCGGTTAACCAGAATTTGCTGTACATGCAATTTTTTTTACTTTCTCTCTACTGTAATGTTTCCTTTGACATTTTAAATTTACTAGTTATTATGACATAGATGTTCGTAAAGACATTTTACCAATATATTATGACATAGATCTTAATGAAAAGAGGAGCTCTTAAGTACACCGTTAATAGATAAAACAGCTTCATCATTGTTCAGATTTGTACAACTCCTTTAGAATAATATTTATTTTGTGACATTTTGTAACTCTTTTATTGTCTGGTTTAATTTACCCTGAAACTGTAACAGGAACAGGGGTGTATTCTCAACATATTCAGTAGAGTAGCTCTTGATTAAAAACAAATTATGCCCACGTACAGGTTGTTCCCAAACAAATAGCATAATTGATTAATGTTGTCATTCATTAATATAACAAATCTACGACCAATCAATATAGTTTTCATAATTTTTTACTGTCACTGACGAACGAGTAAGCCATTTATATTTTTGACAATCATTAATATAGTATTTATTTATTGTTTGTTGCGTGATAAGTGAAATTAACTAAGATTGAACCACTGTACGTGTATTGTTAAGCGGGAGGGTCAATACCACTGTTCTTGAATGGGAGTGTGGGTGTGTCAATACCACTGTCACTGTACGGACGTGACACTGTGATGTACATCAATGATATAGTATCCAATTTGACAAACATAAATGTTCTATGTTTTATGCTGAGAAAATTTCAGTTGGTAAAAAATGCCTTTTATGCCTGTGAAATAAAAATTGAATAGTTTTAAAGTTTAGGAAAGACAAACTAAAATCACGAATATAAACTAGATGTTTTAATGTCCAACATCAATAAGCTACGTACCCAGTGGTCTACAACCTGTTTTGAAAACAATAACATAACCTCAACTCTCAGTTGACTGTTTTTAAAGCACTAGATGTTCGCGCTCGCCAAATTATTTTACTTCGTGAACATTCGGCCACTTGCTCTTTAGCTAGCGAAGCCAAGTGGCCTATACAAATTTATTGGCCCCTCCCTCCCTCACCCACAGCTAATATCATTGGCGAGGATGGCTTCTCAACTGACAATCGAAGAGCTGCTGCGGCCAACTATGCAACTGCCTATGTAACTGACTGTGGCATTGCTTGATTCGTTATTATTTATTTAATATTAAAGAATAGCAGTTTTGTTATAAGAGATTGATGTTATTGTAGTGGTAATACTTAAGGAAATCTTTACAAAGTATATGATGATTAGAGAAAAACTTACCGGAGCTTCGCAGCTAGCCCTGAGAAAACGTCAATGAACAAGAATCTTAATTACTCGTACATTAGTAATCTAACGAAAGAGATGGTGAGAATATCGTAGAATGTGCTAAAAGTAAAATATCAATTATAGTATATTTGACAATCAGAGTAATTAAATTTATTTTGAAGTGAAGGAAGGGGCCACATGGTAAACTTTGCCCCGGGGCCACCAAAAGTCTCTGGGCGGCCCTGACTACATGACTGGTTTTTGTCCGGCAGTGTACATTTCTGTTGCGCCACCCAACGCCACAAGTTACGCAGCTACTGTTGAATTGGGATGGATTTCTCTTCATCTTTGAGTAGGGTTGCTGGTGTTTCACAGGGTAGTTGCCTCGGGCCTATTCTATTCACTTTATTTGCCGCCACTATGGGTTCAGATTTACAAAATAGTTGCTTGTATTCATACGCCGATGATGCTCAACTTTGTGTTACATATGATGCCGGAAGAGCTGACTCAGCTGTATCAATTTTGAATTCTGAACTAAGCATTGTCTATGATTGGTCTGAGAGGCATGGGATTAAATTGAACAAGGAAAAGTGTTATGTATTGTCGATTCCTTCCAATGTGGGTTCAGAGTCTGTCGGTGAGGTGTTGCTTGGCGGTATCAGACTAAACGAGTATAAATCCTCAAACTCTTGGGCCTCATGTTCGATGGTGACCTCACTTTGTCTGGTAATGTAAGTGCTGTTTGTCAGCGGGTCCTTAGTTGACTAAGAATGTAATACAAATATAGGTACATGTTTCCTAAAGAGACCAAGCTTCGCCTTGTCCAGGCTCTTGTGCTTTCTGTGATCGATTACTGCTTCCCTGTGTATGGCAACATTGTGTCTAAAGGGGATTTAGACAAATTACAGAGAGTGCAAAATATGTGTGTTAGGTATGTATGTGGATTAAGAAAGTTTGACCATGTTTCGAAGGTGCGACGATCACTGGGTTTGCTAATTGTGACTGATACCTGTACCCTGCGCCCCTCGGCCTAGTTTATAGAATCTTTACCACTGGCAGGCCGGGATATTTGAGGGATAAACTAAAAAACAGGTCTCAGATCCGATCTCGCAGTACTAGACAGGATCAAGTTTTGGAGATGCCTCGCGTTCGCCATGAATTTGAAAGAAAACGGTTTGCGTACTTTGCACTCAAATTATTTAATGAATTGTCCACCAGCGGAACAGGCCAGGGTATATCTGAAACTACATATAAAAAATGTATATAAGTATTTAATGTATAATAGAAGCTGATATATCCATATATAACTGTACTGTATATATAACTTTAAGCTTTAACTATAAATAACTAAAATTAGCTTTTAATTTTTTTAATAATTGTAATAAGACTTGAGTTGTTTTGTAAATCAGCATTGTTTGTTGAAAACTGCTCCAAAATAAAAACCTTATTTATTTATTTATTATTGAACCAAGCTGTTGTCATTGTCTGTTGCTTTACCTCTTTGAAACTGTGTATTTAGTTGTTTTTATCATTACTTTAGTTTAAGGGTGTTGGTCCAACCGGCTCAGTCCGGCGCTTAGTTCAACGTTTCGCCGGAACAAGTCGCAGAGTGAATGCCTTGCTGTTGGCATGGGAGAGTAACAGCAATCTTGTTGCATGTCTGGAGCACAACCGGGAATAATTCCCTCATTTATTGTAAACTATCAATAAAGATTTTATGTATTATTAATCTACTTTTTCGGCCAAAGTTAATTGTACAAATTTCAACTCAAAATTCGTACAGACTTCATTTATCAAATAATAATTGGGTTCCACTAAAAAATATTCTTTTTATTATTGGTTTTAATTACCTCTATGTTGGTTAGTACCATTTGTCCACTATATTCTGAAAATTTGAATGAAATGTATCGTACCGTTTATTAATGAGTTAGGAACCAAGAAAGGCCAAATTAGCCTCTTTAGGCAGCCATATATCCATAAACAAAATTTTTTTAATTTTTCCCTCAATGCACTAATTACTTGTACCAATACAAACAATTTTATTCATAAACATTTCAAAAATAATTTTCGATCAAACACCCTCAATATATGATAGTTATTTACTAGTTTTAAGTGTCAATATAAATAATCCGGACGATTCTGGTTTTGACAATTTTGTGCGAGGTGTACTAAATACATTGTATTCAAGTGCTATATGTATTTACTTATTCTTTAATAATTGTGTTATGTGCAGGCCCCTAATATCTTCATCAGTTTATGTACAAGTAAATTTACTCATACATTTTTTTATTAATAGTAATAATATTTTGTATTTATTCATACTGTATAAGTTATCTTTGCCTGAGGCTAACTTTTAAATAAAATTTTGTTTATTTACATAGTCATATATATATATATATATATATATATATATATATATATATAAAATGTAAAATAAGCTAATAAAAGTTTCAAAATGTTATCATATCTTTTATTTTCCTGTACAGAACAAGGGAAAAAAATTAGCAAGTAAAAAATATAATTTTGACTTTTTTACAATAAATGAGCACTTAATAGAAAATATGCATTGGATAAATGGCGCTTTAAGGGTTAATATTTTATTGCACAGCTACAAACAGATTTTTTGACACCTCATTGGTCAAGAAATGAGGGAGGAGTTGCGTTGACAAAAAACGTCTTCACATATTATAATAAGGATGTAGTATCTATTAAAGGTGTATACAATCAAGGATTTGATTGAACCCACCTATTTATTTACTGATTCTTTATCCAACCTAACGCAGATCATAAAAATAAGTCACCTTGCATGGTGCTTAGATAGTTCCTTAACTATTAACGTAGTTCCAGTATTGTGGAATACATAATGAATATAACAATAAAAATCTTAAATATTCAGAGTGTGTAAGTCAATCTTTTATTGTACAAATTTTGTTATGTAACAAAAAGGGAAAACAATCTCATAAACAGTTTAAGGGTTAAACAACTATTGGTTCCACTTGCTCTATAAACATACAATTGTTCGTGATCCATCCACCCTCCCTCCACAGGTAATTTTAGCATGGATGGATTATCTACACTATACAGTGCTTGTGTTAAATTTACCGTTAAACATAATTACTCGTATTAATGTAAAAATGAGCATATCTACTATGAATTATAAACATATAAAGAATATGTGGATGGATGATTCTCTCTCTTACACATTTAGGGAGTGTTGTGGGCTTCAAGAAAAAGTCAACTTCACACAACATTTGAAATGATTGACACAAGTACCTCTCATACTTACTTTATATTGTGTGCAATTGCTCGATTTATTTGGACTACAAAAAGGCAACATATAGACATGTATTGTGAGTTATGTTCTGTATAGTGAGATGTAACAAAAAATCTGTTAAACCACACTTGCCTTAAAAAAGACTTACACAAACGATGCACCTCATACACAAACAACATTGAAGGCCATCTCAGTTAGCCTCACCCTTCTTACACTGCCACTATATCTTGATTCAAGATAAGGGACATAAAAATAGCAAATACACAAAATTATCACTTTTTAGTTTAATTACAAAATATTTGGCAATTAGTCCTTGATGGAATCAAACTGGAACTATAGTAGTTTTCAGTCATTTCTAATTTTATTGTTTGTGGGGATTCAGTTACTATTCAAACAGACCAATTTCAATTTAACATCAGTTAATTTGTATTAAATTTCTGGTGCACCAATAAAGGAAATGAAGAGAAAACTACAGTTTGAGATCAGGGAACATTTATTTATGTATTTTGTAACAGAAAATATAATTTGTATCTTCAACTATAAATAAACATTTCTAATTCATTTATTTATTTGTCTATTTTTTAAACAGAAAATAAAACAACTTTTACTTTTAACAATAAATAAACAATTCTATTTCTTAACACAAAAATGATCAACAAAACATTTTCTTTGAAGTGTTATGTTAATTTATTAGATTAAATTTGTCTTTCAAACCAAACTTGCATTTGTTATTTCTTAGACAAAAATGAACATTTTTATATCATTACAAAGTAATTATGCTGACTATTTTGAAAAAAAAACTTAAGACTACAAAAATGTATAACACATAAAGATTTTACAACCAAATGATAACATCGGGATATACAAGTTTAATTAACTCTTGATACAGAGATTAATATAATAAAATTAAACCAAACCATTAAAAAAAAAAGTTTCTTTGAAGCTTATTTTCAAATAACCTTGTATAATAGGAAAACAATTACTAGCCAACTATAATCTATTGCTTTTTAACTAAATTTTCATAACTAAAACAAACTTAATAAACAACAAAATATCTTGTGCCTTCGATACATTTTTATAGACTTTAACTACAAGAAATTGTAAATCTTACTGAGTAGTCTAACTGACTTTACTATGATAAATAAAAACTAACAGCTCATCTAAGTAAGGAAACAAACTAAACACTACAATAATATTTTTGTAAGCGCAATATGACTAATTGTGATTGGGTGTAGTTAATAGTGACCACATGAACTAAAACATTATACACAGACCCAACCACGCTACACCCTGACGTTCAACCCACCCACATACTACCACGTTGATGTCCCATCCACCATAGATACACAAACTCAAAACAAGTACAGTTTGCAAAATATTTCAGGGCCACTGGTCTCTTCATCAGTTGCAGATATGCAACTTTCCTAGTGATTGAGGAATGAGCCAGTCGCCCTGAAATATTTCGCCAACTATCTGTTTATGTGTTGTATGCGTCTATCTCCTTTTTACCAGGTATGCTTCTTTATTTTCCTTTGACTTTTTATTCAATTAAAAATAATTGTGCTGGGCTAAACATTTTTAATAACATCAGTAGTCGTGTATGTCTAAGGGGTGATGGAAGGGCTATCGGTATTTTTGTTTGTATAACTTAATATTTGTTGTATAGCTAATATTGTTTAGTTTGGCAATAGCAACAAATAAAATAAAATTTTATTGCAAATTTGAGACTAGATAAACTATTGATTACGTTTAACCTTTAGAAAACATCTATCACACACTTGATAAAATAAGAATTTATGTATGAGTAATATGTATTTTCATGTGGTTGGCTCTTTAAATATAATTTACTAACTAAAGTTAATCCTAATTTATGTCTCAAGACAGGAAGAATGATTTAGCAAGAATTTAATGTTAATTTACCATTAGCAATGTATGCTGCAGATTGTACAAAAATTTAAGGTTGTACCATTAAATGCAGCAGGTTTAATTATATATGTGATTTTTACACTTGGCTTCCGGCTATCAATAGCTTAAGAACTTTTCCTTTACTATTTTTTTTTCTTTTTCACTAATATAATAACTAACTAAAGAACTTAAAACTTCTAAACTGTGTTAACAAAATACTCTGAAAAATAAACAAATTATCAGATGCTTCTGGAAACTGAACTAATATTGTACTAGGAACATTTGTTTGATAGGAAGATATTATGATGATAATAAGGAACTAATCATCTATATTGGCAGTCATTTTATCACATTATTACGGTGGTAATCAATATTTGGCAAATGTTTGTACTCTACGTGGCTGTGCTGACTTTACTTTTATTTTTCCATCCTCTATGTCTCGCCAGGTGACATTGTAGGGAGTCTTTTCTGGCGTGTTGTGAAAACACTTAGTGCACATTTCAGAGGTTATCAGACATATGTTTTCAAGCATATGGCGTTTAAGCCGCCATAGGTAATAGTGCAGAACTTGCAGTATTTAACTTGAAAGGCTTTTTCATTTGTGTGACACATCATTACATGATGTTTCAAGTTAATTTTGTGCCTAGCTTTGTAAGAACATTTGGAACACTTAAAGCGTTTCTCTGGATTGTGCATTTCCATATGTGTCGGCGAGCCTACCCTTAGTGAGAAAGGAATTATCACACGTTGACACAGCGGAAAGATTTTCATATTTGTGAATCAACTTGTGGGATTTTAAGACTGATATTGTCCTTGCCACTGTAGTTACACTTGTCACATGGAAATGGGCGTTCCTCTGTATGTTTGAGTAAATGTCTAATAAGCCGCTGTTGCTGTGGGCAGAGTACCCACAATTGGCACATATGAACGATTCTTCTTTTAGATGAGTTTTTCATTATGATTCATCAATTCAGGCTTGGACTTGACACTGAATTTACATAAAGTGCAATGGAAAGCTCGGATGTTAGAGTGAACCAACAAATGTCGCTTTAGTCCTCCTTTAGTGAGGCTACTGTAGTTACAAGAGGAGCACTTGAACGGGCGAACACAGAGTGAAGCAATAAATGGCTTCGAAGGTTAGTTTTCTGTTTAGAGCTGTAGCTGCAATGGGGGCATTTGTGAGGAGCATCTCCTGTGTGTGTGAACTCATGTTGTTTTAACAAAAACTTAGTGTAAGCACCGTAACCACAATAGGAGCATTTAAAAGGCCGCTCTCTATCTTTAGTATGTGTGGTCATGTGCAGAGTTAGATAGCATTTACGTACGCCGCTATAATCGCACAATTCACACTGTGTACTTTCGAATGTTGTTGTGCCGATTCATATGTTTTGTAAGTTCATTTTTCACTTTTGCTTTGTAGTTGCAAAGGCTACATTGAAACGGCCTCTCCTCACTATGGTAAGCCATGTGGTTGTTGAGATTTTGCTTTGTCGACGCTTTTTAAAATCACAAGTAGGACATTGGAACGGTTCGATATCCTGTGTGCATCCGCAAATGTGGCTTCAATTTACATTTCTGTTTACACCTGGTATATCCACACAGAGACATTTGTAGGGTCGTAATTTGCTGTGAGTTAACATATGGGACCGAAGAGCTGATCTAAAGTTGGAACTATAACCGCAATATCACACTTGTGTGGCTTACGACCCTCGTGTAGCAAAACATGTTGTTTCAAGTTTGAGGGTTTCTAGTGCTGTAATCACAATCCGTGCATTTCAATGGCTTTTGCCCTGCATGTGACAGTAAATGCATCTTCAAACTCTTCTTCTGCTTGGCTGAGTTGTTGCACAGAACACATGGAAACGAAAGGGGGCCCAATATGGATTCGATGTGACTAATCAAAATTTTTACGAAGCGATGTGGCGTAATGGGCAAACATTACAATTAAAGGCAGTTTGTCTATTGCGCTTCCTTTAGCTTTGCAGGGAAATACTTAAGGTGACAACTCAAGTTGTTTCTTACAGTTGTACCATAATTACAATTACTTTCATCTGAAAGGAAGATTTTTTCATTGGATTTCTCACTTTTTGGTTTGGGTTAGCATCAGAAGATTCTTTTAACTCAGCAGAAATATGTAAGTTGTCACCAAACAACATTTCATCCAAAAATAAGCTCATTGCTTAAATTTTAAGTGTTTTGTCCCCACATCTGAGTCAATATCGCTGCGATTTTCTTCTTTCAGAGACAAATCTTCTTTTATTTTTTTGAGGTAAATTTGTTTAAAATATTCATGTTATTCTCAATATTTAAATCTCTGTTACTAAAATTCTTCCTTCTCAGTTTTTTATACATGATCCAAAAATTTATTGTTATTTTCATATTTTAATTCCAAGCCCCTTTCCTCTACTTTTTCCTCTTTAATTTTTGTTTTGATTTCATAAAAAATCATTTTGTAATTCTTTTTTAATTTTCTTTGGTAACGGAAACTGATCTTCTTTCTTCTCTCTCCATTTTGATAGTTGTATTAAGATTTTCTAATTTCATGCACCACCACTACTCTCCATTTTTATTGCTTTCTTATATTTATTTTATCATATATTTTATTCTATTTTAAATCTATATACCACACTAACAATAGGGTTTTGGGAACAATTTTTGGTAATCAGGCTATTTTAATATATTTATATCTTACATTATAAACACTGGTAACTGAAAACTCAGACTAATTTTTGATAATTGTTTGGCACATTCGAAACATTTGGGTTGACTTATAAGCTACCCACATTTTTATTACAGCAACGAATGCATTTGAAAATATGGACGCTTTTATCATGGCGTAAACGTTTATTCCACTGCATTGCTTACTATTTCATTGATCTTCAACATTCTTCTTATCAACCTGAAATTACACATTACAATTAATTTGTTGTTATTCATATGTATTCTTTTTGGTTAGCTGACTACAGGGGGGGGGGAATAAACTTAAATACATCAGGAGAATCCTGTTTTTTTTTTTAAACTGTCGGCCTGTTTGCCAGTTCAAATGGGCAGTAGCCTCTATAAGGAAACTGAACTTCGGACCTTGCACTCAGCAGTTCAAGCCTTGGTGCCTGAGCTAAAACGACGGCTTGTGATAAAAAATTAAACATTATTCATAATGATCTTTTGCATTACTTTTCTAATGTACCATTATTTTTGACTATTTTACTTTTAATGGTTCCTATTTTTAAATGTTCTACTAAGAAGAATTAATATAAATTGAATTTTTGAAAAATGTTCACATTCTAAATTTGTTAATGTAACAGGATTATGAATGCATGATCGAATTCATTTTTAGTAAAGAAAAAAAAAAAATCATGACAAACTAAACAAATAAAAAGGTTAATCTTGATCTGAGATAATTTTTTCCACATTTTTTAAAAGGAGAAATGAAGAGAGGAAGGCAAAACCAATAATATTTTAGATACGCCCCTTAGAAAACATATAATAAGCACACTGCAATGGGGTATATAAGAAATCGGAATGCATGCTGTGTGTACAACACTCAGTCCATTTTCCGGTGATTGCATTCTGGCCTCTCTTGAAGGCGTTGTTGACAAGAGTATCTTCGCAGTGCTATAAAAACGTCGGCAGGACTTTGTTTGGTTGCCTTTAAACTTTACAACATAACTCCTAGTTCTTTGATATTGTATAGTATTAAAATTAACAGCATGTTTTCGATTTAAAAGTGCAATAGTTATTATACAATGGATCTTAGAAAAAAATAAACACCTGAACTAGCAAATGCATAATTGCTAATTACATATGGGATGGTTAATTTGTTATTACGACTGTTGACTAAGTAAAATTCTTTTTTTCATACATAATTCTATCTAAACAATTAATTAGATGTACTAGATACCAATCTCTAACTTTTATTGATACCAACAAGTACTATTAAATAAAAGGATTAGTTTTTAAAAATATTCATGCATTATGAAATAAATAGCCATTGCTTTGTTTTTATATCACTGTACTGTTAAATTTTGTTTAACTGGTTAACAGTTAATTTAATGGTTTAAATGTATTTTATAAGTCTAATTAATTTTATCAAATCAATTTTAAAATCACCGCATTTAATAATGCATGTAAAAGTAATGTATCGTAACCATACACTTCAAAGGAATTACAACCTGACCAAGTCGGCATTGGTGGCGCGGGTGCTGTAACTCAGCTACTTGGGGACAACTTTGTTTGGGAGATTGTAGGCGATAGGTTCCATGCTCGGTTCTCTTAATACCGACACGGCTTTCCGCTCAATGGTTATCATCAGCGTAGACACTACTAGAGAAGTTGGAGTGTCTGTGTTGAATGGGAGTCAAGGTTCGGATGTTGTGTGGGGGGAAAAACTGAGTGTCAGACTTGTCAGTTAGCTGAAATCAGACCAACACTAGGTGGTTCGGATTCCACGTAAAGCTGTAGGTCCCATAGTTGCTCTGGCTATTGGGGGTATTAATAAATAGTCCTTTCTGAGCTAAGCCGAACTCAGATAGTAACAATGACTACACTTGTTCAGCTACACTCATAAACTTTCCTCACATTCGCCCCTAATATCTCTACGATCGGCGTCTTTAGAGATGAATAATGAATAGATAATTTATGACATTTAGAAGCAAAAAATGGAAAAGAACCTTTTTTATTGTAAAGTTAAAATTCTGAAATTCATAAAACTTATAACACTTCTGTCAAACATAAATTAAAATATAAATGCAATACATTTGTGGGTTTTCGGTAATTTAAAAGTGTAAAGTAGATTCACAATGAAAACTAGTTAACCTTATCATGCCTTTAAGCGCATATATTGACTTTTCTCTTAAACGTTTGTAAGTGCATATATGCATAATAATTACAAAATTAATATTTTTTTAATATTGTTTCTAATTTTATATGGTAGTGCGTTTGGTTTATGGGTGGTAACTCTTGAGAGACACATTGTAAGACTCGCAACCTTTTGCTGGCCTGTCAATCACTACGAGACTGGTTTTTGTCTGGCAGTGTACATTTCCGCTGCGTCGCCCAATGCCACAAGTGCATGTACGCGTAGCAACTGTCGAGCCGAGCGGTTGTTATTGTCCGCCGCCTCAACTCTTTGAAACTGTGTATTTAGTTGTTTTATCATTACTTTAGTTTAATATATGTATTTTATTAGTTTTAAGAGTCAATATGAATAATTTGGTCGATTTTGATTTTGTGGAAGCTACTAAATACATCGCAATCAAGTGCTATATGTATTTACTTATTGTTTTACTATATGTGTTATGTGCAGGCCCTGTCTTTATCAGTTTATGTATAATTAAATGTACTCAATTTATACATATTTTATTAATAGTAATAATATTTTGTATTGATTCATAATGTATAAGTGATCTATGCCTGAGGCTTACTTTCAAGTACCGTAAGTTTGCCTACTATATAGGGCCTATATGATAAAACAAGGTAAAGGTAAGCTTCAAAATGTTATCATATCTTTTATTTTCCTGTACTGAACAATAACAAAAATGAGCAACTAAAAAATTTTATTTTTATTTTTTTACAATAAATTAGCGCTTAACCCTAGGAGTGTTGATCGCCTCAAATTGAGGCGATCGGTTTTTTTGTAAACTGTTACCGCCTCGATTTGAGGCGATGTGCGCTTATCGTTTTAATGTCGCTCACAGTCGGGAAAAAAAGTCAAAGTCGTCTCAAATATATTATCATTTGAAAGGCCGTGTGAATCAGTGTTTGTTTACATGTCTTTGGTTTTGCTCTTATGACTGTCAGATGAGGCACAGTGGCAGAATAATTCTTTGTTTACTTCTTACGTCGTCATCTGTCAATCAACTCGCCAGTCTCGATCGCCATACCAAGCCGGCAGTTGTTTATGTTTGTTGATCTGTTGTGTTATGCTTTGTGTGACTTTTAGTGTTTGTGTATTATAGATTGTATATTATTAGTGATCACGGGTGATCCGTTGTCGTGGTTTATAAACATTATAATTATGCATGCTAAAGTTGGCATATTCGTTGCTAGGCAAATATTTATTGTTACTTCATAAATATATGTTGTATAAATGTTTGCCTATATTTAAATTTTATGTTTTTTTGTTCAGAATGAAATTCTGCACAACTTGTATTATCTCAGTTTTTTTCTAATATCATAATTTTATATACATAAATGACCGTCAATCTACTTATAAAATTTTATTTTTACAAAACATTTATAAATAACATTATATTTAAAACTTTTTAAAAAATTTTTAAACTTTTTCCATTACCAATAATTAAAATTTATTTATTACTAATAAAAATGATACAAGTTTCATTTTTTCTAATGCTAATAGTAAATATATACAGTAATATTTTAAAAAAAGTATTACAAATCACTGAAAATTTGGCGACATACACAAAATTTTTGCCAACACTCCTTGGGTTAATGAAAAATATACATTGTATTAATGGCGCTCTAAGGGTTAAATTTCCGGAAGTTTTTGTTCCAACTTAAAAAATTATTAAATCTCCGAACAACATTTTTAAATGCACATGTCATAATGTACAATTAAAGCAGAAAATCAGTGATGTGATTGGATTTTTCATGGGCCTTTTAGTCACTTTAGGCCCATCGGTCAAAATCTGTTACATGCTCCTCAATTGTATTTGTCCACAATGTTAAATAATGACTAGATAGGTATTGTAGGTGATAACAGTGATCAGCCATTGTAGCATACGTAGGTCATACTCCGTTATATACCTACGTATGCTACAATACAACAACACTTGTATACAATATCTGAATTTTTGGAAGGTCATGTGGCAATTGGATTTAAGTAGGCTAGGCTGTTAGTGGTTAAGTTCTATTATATTCTTGTATTATTCTTGTATTGTATTCTTGTATTTGTGACGGCTCCTATTCCTGTACAAAAGGTCAATGGAAATAAAGTATCTTGTACCTCCCAAATATAACTAGGTTGGGATGGATGGGTACGTAGGTTAGGTTAGGTTACATGATTACAGCTGTATTACTTATAGTTTCTATTTGGGGGCCACAAAACGGAATCTGATCCATATGATTAACTTTAGTAGCACAGGTTAAGTTATATAAGTTTTTTTATCCCTTTATTAAACAATGCTGCTGTGGAAAAATACAGTTGAGGGCATACAACAGATTTTGACCTGCTCATCCTTGCTAGATTAGTTTGCATTCCACTTTAACTGGGATACTTCATTATAATGAAATTACTTGACTGTTAGTAGTAGTTTTGAGGAAATTGTTTATGAACAACCATACCCCTGATAATCTATATTGAGACAAAGTTGTCAGTAATTAGAATATGATTAAAATACTAAACAAAGTAATCCATATTTTGTCAACATATTTAGCTAATAAAAGAACTTTACAAATTAGAATAAAACAAGATTTTAAAATATTTCACTATTAAAATAGTTAAACTAGTATTATAATTACAGATGTTTTTGAAACTTGTGTAATGAACATTTATATAAACAATTGAACCGAACTTACATGCATATGCAATAAATTCACAATTCGAGAGTTATCCAGTTTTTAAAACTAACTTCATCTGATCCTGATAAACAGAAGGTAAACAGCTGTTATTTTCGGCGTGTACAAATATATATTATCAGCTGGTAACCTTGTGTAGGATAGTTTATTTTTGTGAAGTTAGTGATCCGGTTGTCTTGTCTGTCTGTCAGGTCAGTGCACAAATTAACTTTATTGATTGAATTAATACTATCAGTGAACTTTTCAATTTACTAGGGTTTATCACACATTTATATTGTTATTAATTTTGTATAACAAGAACTGCTGGTCATTGTTTTTATTATTATCACAGAAAATCTTTTTAAAAAGTGTCTGAATGAAAAACCAAAACAGTACTGTTTAAACGGCATCAAACAAAATGGGTCACAGGGTCAGCGAGGTAGGTTACACTTAAGACTGTAGAGTAGAATGTACATATAAACGTAAGTCTTCTTTATATATAACTTGTTAGTTGTTGTTTATAACTAAGGCGGCTCTGATTGTAATAAAAAGAAAATTGTAACGTAACAATCGGCATTACTTTTGAGGTTAACTTACTTACTTACTTACTTATGTAGAGGCACTGCGTAGGACCCACTCAGGGCATGCAGTCTGTCATTTCTGGTTTCCACCGCCCGTCACTCTTCTTGGAGGGGGGGACGGGAAAAAAAGGATGGACCAGGTTTCAGGAAGGCCTTTAACACGCAATTTTCTATTAAAAATTGTTTTAGCCTTAGATTTAAGTTTGAAAATGTGCCGATGTCTTGAATTGTGCAGGTAGTGACTGATAAAATTTTCTCCCTGCTTTACTCTGGTTTTGTTTCTGTCAATTTAGGCTATGTTGTGAGAAGATTTGAAACCCTCTATTTCTTGTATTGTAAGGATGTTGATGACCTTCAATCAGATTGTTTTGTTTTTACATATATTATCGTTTCATATATGTAAAGAGCGGGGGACGGTCAAAATTTTAAAGGTTTTCTGAAACAGATTCCGGCGGGAGGCCCGTGGCGGCACGCCAGCTAACGCTTCTAATGGCTCGTTTTGTAAAATAAAGATACGTTCAAGATTTTGACGGGACGAGGAACCCAGAGTACTATGGAATATTGTATGTGAGATTCTATTAGGCTAAAGTAGTTAATTTTGATAAGTTTATGTTACCTAGGTATGTGAATCCCTTACCCAAAATACAAACCCTTGGCGATCTTGGTAGACAGCTGCAGAATGTGTTCATCCCACCTAAAATGGGAGTCCATGTGACCCCAAAAGGAAGTTTGCATAATTAAAAACTCAACAATTTCAGATTCACCTAGAAAAACATTAATATAATTATTAGGATTGCGAATTTTTAACTGAGAGGTTTGAAAATGGACAAATTAGTCTTACCAGAATTTATTGCAAGTTTTATTATCAGTGAAATATTGCGACAGAGAGTTCAAAGGTTGAATGTGCCGATCTCCAATTCCTGAATATTTTTCCTTTAGAGAAAAAGTGGGTATTATCAGCAAACTTTTACCAAGCTATCCGTATCTAAGTGCTGTGAAATTCTTTTGACATATAGTAGAAAGAGAATGGCCTAAAATGGACCTTGTGGTACACCACTTGTTACATTAGTTCCTCTGAAAATTAATTTTCTATGACTGGATGAAGTTTTATGCTTAATGAGGGTTATTTGTTTTCTATTGCAAAGATAAGACGATATCCCATTTCAACACATTACCTCCGATGCCTACTGCAGCAATTTTCTCAATAAGTATCGATGCGTCAACGCAGTCGAATGCTTTCGACAAATCCACAAAAAAACCCAAAACGACTGTTTCCCCTTTTTCAATCGAATCTATACTTTTCGGTATAAAGTGAATTTAAGGCTAGTTTAGTAGATTTGTTTTTTCTGAACCCAAATTGATTTTTAAAAAAAAAGATCATTATCCTCTAAAAATTTTAAAACAAGTATTCACAAACTTTTTTTCTCAATAACCTTTGATACCGCGGGGAAGCAATGAAATGGGACGGTTTTTTTTCCATAAACTGAGGATCACCCCTTCTTGTACAGAGGCCTAACAATAGCTAACTTACATTCACAGGGAAAAATTCCCGTACAAAGAGATTGTTTACAATGTCTGTTAACGGTTTGCAAAATTTCCTGTGCACAGTACTTCAATATTTTGATGGAAAAGCCATCAAACCCAGGGGGAGTTCTTTGACTGCATTTTCATTAGAGTTCTTTGCACAGTTTCCAAAGGTTTTAATGGGAAAACTCACTCAAAAAGAATGCCCTTGCATTTGATTTGGGAAAACCCTGAAAATTCTTTTGATGGCATATTTAAATCTACTGTTTTGTGCATGTTAACAAAAAAATTATTAAAACTATTGCTTTCTTTGCCGGATTGAAGTAACCTCATTGTTTATAGCTATTGAAAGGTTAGCACACCCTTCTTTTTTATTTTGTGGTAGGTCTATGTTTTATTAATGATTCCCCCAGGTAGTTTTGGAAGGATTATTTGATTGTGAGATTTTATTCTTTGAAAAAATTTGCTCTTGTTTCTTTAACTAGTTTTTCTATGATTTCTTTTTAATGAATTGTATCTGTCTTTATTTACTTGAGACCTATTGCCCTTCCAGGCATTGTACGCCTCCCATAACTTTTACCTTAGAAAGTGTAATTTCCCTAGTAACACACTTTACCTTATTTTTCCCGAAACCTTTTTTTTATGTTTTTAATTGGGCAAGAAACATTAAGTTAAAACACCATAGTAGAAATAAAATTTTCATATTTGGCTCAACACTATCTGCATTAAAAACATCATACCAGTTTTTTTCTACTTAGTCTATACCTTAACTCTTGCATTGTTATTGTTGGACATATCTCTAAAGGGCATTGACTCATAATTATTTTTTAGTGTGAGGTAAATCTAAGACTATATCAATACTTATTTGCAGATGATCTGTTTAAATTAAAAGGGTTCAAAGTTAGGCTATTGATATATTCCTGATTTGTGAAGAAGTTGTCAATGCATGATTCTGTTGTATCACTGTACCTTGTAGGACTATCAATTGTATGTACTATCCAAAGCTGTCAAGGAGAACCCTCAGATCCGCAGCCCCCGCGATCCCCCGAGGGAGGTCAATGTTTAGATCTCCCGAGGACCACAGGCCGCCCCGTACCCAAGGTGGTCTCCAGCCAGTCTCCCAATAAACCCCATGAATTCATTTTCATGCGCAGGTTCTGGATTCTGTAGCAGGCTGCCAAATGAATTTCCTTAGTATTTACCATTATTTTAAAGGAAGTGATCTCAAAAACTTGTTCTTTGCAAAATTTACTAGAGGAATTACACTCTTGTGTTTCAATCTGGTAGAATTGTTTTTATAAATGGCTACTCCCCCCATTTGATTGATTTCCTGCAAAATGAGCTCACCAGTGTAAAACCTGAAAATACAACATTTTCAATACCCAATTTTCATCCAGCCATGTTTTGAGGCCAGGAAAAAGTCTGGGTTTGTTTCTTCTAAAAAAAGATCTATTGATGGTTTTTTTTCTAATTGTACTTCTTTCAAGATTTAGATGAATTACTCTAATAGTTTTTAGACTCTCAACTTGTTCAAGCCCTATGTCTAGGCCTACTCTAAAAAATGTTGTGGCTTGTTAAGGTGGTTAGGCCTGAATTTTATGGTTACTAATGGGGGTCGTTAACCAACACATCTCCCTACCTGATTTGTTCAAGTGGAACCCATCTTCATCAAAAGTTGTTTGTAGTTTAGGAGCTATTTAATTTTAATGTAAGGGAGGCCTAGTTGTCACTAACATCTTTTATTTTGCAGTTTTAAGTTTGGTTATTTTACGATTAGTTTTTGTTGGGTTTGGGTCTTTAGGGGCTGTACCTGAAGGGAGTTTCAAACTAATATTAAGTTTTTATTATTCCTTTTGCAATCAAAGAGCCAGTTTCTCAATCTCATTCACTCCAAAATTCATACTACATTTCTTACAATTTTGTTATCCCATTTTGCACCGCCAAACAAAACCATCAATCGTCCATCATTCATATCATTGTAAATTTTCCCAAGCCTTCTTAGCCACTATTCCAAAGGGGCCCTGGTCTAGCCGTCAATGATGCATCAAGGATTTCAAACTTTTCGATTTTGGACATAGCGTTAGTAAGGGACCATTGAACCCCCGACCGTTACTGTCAGCCTCAAAATAAATTGTTGGCCTACTTGACCTCTTCCTGTCAGTCTTCTTGGGTAGCCTAGGCGTTGTTACGCCTCCATTCCCACTAACATTCTCTCACCTCTCATACTTTCCTCCCCATCTGAAACATTCATACAGCCCCCAAAACCTCGAATCGATTTGTGATTCGAAGACTTGGAGTGGCAGCTTTCATTTTGCTGCCACCTGTTACCGGGAAAGTTCCTCCAACCTGGCACCATTTGTCCTCCCTCTCAAGGGTTTTAAGTTGAAATTTGAGCTTAAGATTAATAACCCCTATTTCCTTAAGGCTAAGTTTTATCCCTAGCCCGGTCAAGTTCATCTCTAAGCCCAGCATGGATTTTTTTAAGTTCGTTTACCTCCTGTTTAAGTACATCATACGGGATGTCAAAGTCTTTAGGTGTGAGTCCCATGTTTGATGCGGCTCAGGCAAGCCTTGATTTAAAAGACAAAGTTGGCATCGTTTTTTACAATGTTAAAAAATTTCCTTCTTCATATACAAGGGTGTTTTCCATGGAACCACTTTTTCACAGGCACTACAAGCTATGCTCTCTTGTTTTTCATCGTCAATAATCTTATCACATTTTGCACAAATTGCTGGACTTGTGATGTCTTTTTTGTTCAAAACGGGCTAGCGTAAAATAGCCTAGCCTAATGGTTACTATAGCTAAGTCAAGAGTTAATACTAGTTACTGACTTGTAATATGCTTCTTCTGGACTGCTCTGATTTTAATTAAGCATGATTAACCTAATTTTAATTTGAAAACAATTAAATAATTGGGATGAAATTCAATTACATTTAAGCCCGTTAATTGTACATTTAGTACAATTCAATTACAATTAACTTGCCACTAACTGTGATGCCTACCGCTCATGGGATGTAGCCAAATAAAATAATATGTTCGTTCTTTTTCTTGTGGAATGAGCATTCAAAATAAAATGTATTTGGAAAACTTATTCTACTAACCTAACAAAATTAGAAAAACTTTGTTTAAATGGGTGAGGCATTTGCAATATTTTTTTGAGTGATTAAATTTGTTCTGCAGAAATTACAATTAAAAATAATTATCTAATCACACATTTTATGTGAATACATTAGTAAAAAATTGATTTACTACATACAAATAAATTGTGTGCATTAGTCTGACAAGGTTTGTATATATATTATTAATGTCATATTGATGAAAGATTTAATGTTCTAATTTATGAATTGTAATGTTAAACATTGGTGAAGTGCTTGGTAGGTTTGAGCAAAATACTATTATACATCAGCATATTTATTATATATTTGCACACATTATGCATACAGTGATAAAAGTGTTCAACGATAAATGTAATAGGCCTATATAAGATATTTGTATATAAATCACTCTAACTCTAATATAATCCACATTAACTAAACAACATATGGTAGTATAATGGCAAGGATGTGAAATCCCTGTCTTTTATTCTTGATTCCGTGACATAATCTATCTTCACATTACATTTTATATAATAATAATGAATAATATAGTTAAGTTTGTATTCATGCCTATACATTGGTGATTAAAAATTCATCGTGTACCAGCATAAATAATATAGAACAATCATGTACATCTTTCAATGTCACATCTAAGTATTTTCCTTGCTGGTGATATTCCTTTAGCTTAGCAACACAATGACTTGAAATTATTACTGAGAAACGCTCATAAGTGACTTTGAGCCATTGAAGAATATTTTAGAACTGGGAAGAAGCTAAATCCTAAACCCATCAAAAACCGAAGTAGCCTGCTAACTAAGACTGGTTTATCAAAAACTGAACATCTTTCTAAATGATGTAAAACTCCATCATAATGATCATCCACAGTACAGTACCTGTTAGTAACGTTAGATTGATCACTGATACTTAAAAGCCATCTTCAAAACATAGTAGCTAAAATCAAAACCAGGGGAAATGTATCACATCATATTGCCACATCATATACAACTTGGGGAGCCAACGCACATGTCCTACATACAACTAATTTGCCCTTAGGTGGTGTATTCAGCTGCTGAAAATAGTGCTCCTGTATGGCTAAATAGTGTTCAACACTAAAGCAATCAATGTTCAACTTAAATATATATTAAACTTTAATAAGAAGTATTAACTTAAAGAAAATCACTATACATTTTTATTGATATGAATATGCCATCAAGACTTTTGGATCTTTATCCAAATATTAAATTGCATGCTTTTTAAAAATTAACAAACTGGTAGCTGACAACAAACCATACGATATATATAATATCATGTCTACGTATTTTCCTTGATGATGTTATTTTATGTATAAAATTATATGCTATAATGTTTTAACTAAACAAATCGATGACAACAAGAAACAACTTGATCAAGTCTGATCAAGATGCAATACAAAATTTCTAATAGGCACACACCGCTTGGCAGCTGGCAGATCACAGAAACTGACAATTCTATATACAAAATCAACGTTCGTTTAGCACCACCAGGCGAACACATATAAGGATTGCTGTGGACGCGAGCAACATCGTTCCCTAAAAATTAAAAAAAAATATATTCAGTTGGTTTTTATGTTTTTGATTGGTTTATGTAATATAATGTCTTATAACACATTGTATAGTACCTTAGGCATGTATGTACACATCATATGTATATTTAGGAAATAGGTTTACATGTCTTATAACATGTTTATATCACGTAAACCAGTTTTAAAATATAAACCAACAAACGAGGTTTTTTTTCAATATAACTAAATAATGTATTAAGTTTGTGTACAACAAAACAGTAACATTGATTGGACTGTACTTAATTAGAACTTGTATTAAATAAACAAAATGAATTATTTTATTACATTGATTCAGCTAATTGTTTTAGGTCTATCAAATATATTGTCAATATGTCCCTTTTGCGCAATAAAAATTTTCTTTTTAATTTTTTTTTTTTAGATTTCTTTTTACTTACAGTAATATGTATAGTTTCCGCTTTTTTCAAACTAAAAAAATTATAATTTTCTTGTATTCTCACCTAAAGCCTTATCATATAATTAATTTTACAACTATTTTCTCTTAGGGTTCACTGTATGTTATAAAAGAAACGATTACTAAACTTTTGTATGATAACGTCCTTCATAAAATACACATCAAATTATCATTGATGGCCTGTGTTGATGCCTAATAGCAAATAGCAAAACCAAGCTAATAGCAAAGTGCAATAATCTCAAGGCGAAAAATGGCGCAGCCTAAGCATTTTGTACCCCTTTAGCGATCGTACATTCTCTCACTAGTTTTTCTCGACGTATGGCCACACTGTTATTAAGGATGCATCTGACAGATGCTCACTTCACTCGCTCAAAAAAGTTGGAAATTTCAGGGGGATGTCCAGGACACCCAGGCTGTTGAGCCACTAATAAATGCCTATTTCTAAGGAACATTCAAGAAGTGTAGTCGACCTTTGTTTGCCTCTTATTTGCCCATATCTCTATGATCGGCGTATCATTAGTGAATAATAATGATACATATTTGACAACATTGTGTTGGACTAACACAGATAATTCATGTGACTAGAGATGTAATACTTGACACTTTATTCTCTCCAAGTTGCCACTATATGTTGGAAATCAGACCCATATCTATCTGAGAACTGCCACCATCACCACTTTATACTACCAGAACTATATCACCCGATTCAACAATATTTTTACTTGTTTTTTTAAATATGATTAATTTTGCTTTTTATTTATTGTTAACTTAAATTATAGTGCTATAATATTACACTATTACTATTCACAAGTAGGTCTAGATAGTAGATATTTATTTTGTTACAAGCAAGTTATTTTTTATGTTTTCTCAGGGAAATTCATTTTCTTTTAATTTATGAATTGCTAATATTTATCAGCCATCAAGATAACATATTTTTATGTTTGCTTGAGTTGATGTACAAATATTTAAGTACATAAAAATCCTTAAAATGGGGATATGTGTCTGTTGAAAAATAAAGTTTAAAATAATTGAATTTTTATTAGATGTGCTGAATGTTAATGAATAAATTTAATAAAACATAGGTTTTACTGTTACATCCATTATGTTAATAAACAACCTTTCGAACCTGCATGACCCTCAGCAATGATAAGACTTGGTGCAATGAATATCGAGTTTTTCTTAATCATAGTTATAAACTTTGATATTACTCAAGTTGGAGTATAAATGAAGAAAATTTACATAAATTTTGTGCAAAATAACTCAGGGATCTTTTCCTTTTTTCACACAATTACTGAGTAAATTATTCTTAGGTTTTCAGCATTTGTAACACATTGAATAGGAAACAGAAACACAATCAAAATTGAGATTTGTCACAATGGTAATTTACTAAAAACAAAATGCATGACTTTCAAAATTATAACAAGTTAGAGCAACCACATCAATATGTTCGTCCTGATGTAGCTAATGAGAACTTTAAATGCTGTAGACACATTGGGCTATGAGATATTCATTATTATTATTATTATTCATCAATAAGATGCTTATTGTGGAGAATGAGAATAGCTTTATTTACAATCCTTGAGATTATAAACAGAGTCATGAATACATCTGAAAAAGGTTTTATGAAGATACTCTACCAGTGTGGTCTAGAATGCCATTGACTGTAGAGCCATCTTCATTTTCTTTCCTCTTTTGGACAGCAGGTGAAGGTGGTAGGAGATTGTGGAGCTTCATTTCCCATGTATGATGGTTTTTTCAATTCAATTCAATTCAAAATTTCTTTATTTATGTAAATGTACACAGGTTACAACAAATAGCGTCATTTTATATATTATCAAAATTTGTTCTTAAAACTAATAACAATAAATCATTGGCCCTCCTTAATTCTTTATTACAGTGAGGACTACCTCTAACTTTGTAAGTATTCATCTATAGAATACAAGGCTAACTTTATCAAATGTTCTTTGGCTTAGCTTTAAATTTATGAAAGTTACTTTCTATATTGATATGCTTTGGTAATTTGTGCAAAAAACTTTGTTCCTTAAACTTAGTATTTTTTTTTTTTTTAATTCCAATTTATGTGTTTCAACGTGTCTACTTATTCTAGTGTTATAAATATGGTTATTTGACATTGGAAAAAAGTCCTGTTTTACATGAAGCTGTAGTTTCTAGAATAAAAAGACCATATACTGTCAGTATTCCCAAGTCAGCAAAAGATATGTTTAACTGAGTCCTCTTTTTTTAACTTGCACATAATTCTTAAAGCTTTTTTTTGTTGGACTAAAATTTTATCTAAGTTTCTCTTTTTTGTAGCTCCATATATATACATATTCCGTAAGTTAGATGTGCATGAACGAAGGCAAAATAAATTGTTTTTAAGTGTGTAGATTACAGCACTTTGCCATTTGCCTCAAAACAAATAAGCCTGTTGACATTTTACCTATTACATGATCAGTATGCTTATCCCAACTTAGGTTTTCATCAATAAAAAGACCTAAAAATTTTGTAACTGCAACTTGTTCTATTTTTTATCATTTAATACTATTTGTGGGTTTATTTTTTTTCTTGTTTGTTTTGTACAAAAAGAGATAAAATTGGATTTACTTAAGTTGAGAAGAAGATTTTTGCTATTTAAGAATTCTTTAACAATAGACAGAATAATAAATGATGAAATTTCTACATTTTCTTTAGTATCTCCTTTTATTGTCAAGTTTGAATCATCTGGCAAATAGACAAATGTTGCTACCAGGCAGGGATAACATCCGGTAAGCCTTCAAGTAACAAAGAAACAAGAGTGGGCCCAGGACCGTCCCTTGCGGCATGCCATGCTTGATTATTTTTATTTGTTAATTAAATTTCCGTAATATAATTATATTTATTAGAACTATCTGTTATTTATGTTCAATCTCAACAAAACTGCCGTCTTTCTGGAGATAAGATTCAAACCACTTTAGCTCTTTTCCAATAATTCCTAATTTTACTAATGTTTTCATAAGTTCAATATGGGACACACTGTCAAAGGCTCTTGTCAGGTCTATAAAAAGATGCCTAACACCTTTTCCCTTTTATCAATAAAATAAATTATTGATTGGACGAATTCTATTGCGGCAGTAATTGTCGATCTTCCTGATTGAAACCCATGCTGTTCTTTATCTAAGAGTTTGTGGTTGACTAAATAATCTACTAAACTGAATATAAACAACTCTCTCAATTATTTTCGAAAAATTAGGTTAGCCACCGATACAGGACGGTAACATGACACATCCGTGGGAATTCCTTTTTTAAAAATAGGAATCACTCTGGCAAGTTTCAAAGAGTCGGGTAATTACACCAGAAATAATAGACGAGTTGACCCCGTGCAATAAGGGTTTCAATATTATGGGAAAACTTTTTTAACGATAACTATGGAAATTTCATCATACCCGCTGAAAAAATTATTTTTAAAAAAATTTGTTTTTTTTTTAAAACCTCTTCCGT
>JAQJVL010006639.1:0-27907 GCA_035578905.1 Stictocephala bisonia | reverse complement strand
AAGATATTTTAAATGAAAACTTTGTTTATAAACATATATAATACAGTAAGTATTCTTTGATTAAAATTTTTATCATAAAGTTTCAACACATGACATTATAAAAGTATATTGACACGTTCATTTTAAATGTGTATTATGACAACAATACAAATATATAAATTGTCATACTTATTGCTCATCTTATAATATATGAGTAATACATAAAAAATTTTCTCTTACCTTCGGATCCTTAAGTGTTTACTACTTAACAATAGAATTAATTTACTGTTCATTGTGTAATAAGGGAAACAGATGACTTTTACATTATTTATCATGTTGTTTTGTTCAATATTTAAATTGAAATGTCTATCTCGTAGGAGACATATGTCCCCATTAACTGATGGAACGTAAGTTAATATACTCCAATATGTAATCTATTTACATACTGCCCTCCCATGGGATAAATGTATAGCCAATGGTACATTTTGATTGCAAGTATCTTAATGATACAGTATTATCAAATTATTTCGACAAAATTTGTTGTAGCTTTTATTTATCTAAACATTTCAATACATATATAATATATTACCATAAAATATAATTTTACACAAACAATTACAACCAGAACACTATGAATTACCATGCACTATATATTAAAAATTAACAGATTTTTAAATCATAATTTTTTTGTTCTGAACATAATGATATTTAAATATGAAAGAATAAGGTTTCATTATCTAAAAAATGCAACTTTTTTCACAGTAATTTAGATTTTTTACATGTAAACCGATTCTATAAGCAAGCAGATTAGTATTATATATGTAATTAATGAAAATTTCACCTTTTAATGCCCATAAAGCTTATCTGTCTTTATATCGAATAATAATATACTATTCATTTTTTCGGAATAGTGATAAATAATTTTAATATTCTTTTACTATTTCAGACAAATATTTTTAAATAAAAATGTTTCTCCTGATTTATACCACATTAAAATCATTAAGAAACACAGAAAATTAACGTATAATATTATTGACCTTGAGTTAGCTATAATTAAATAATCTGTTCGAGAGAGGTGTCCTTGTATTTACTGTACAAAAGAGATTGTAAACTCATTTGAAGGTTACTCAAAATGGATTTACCTAATTTTGTCCAACGTTGATAAAAGCAAAAATACTAAACTAATAGTAAAATTTGTCTATACCGACAAACACTGAAAAAATCGTCTATTAGTATTAAATGTTTTTTTCTTTCCAGGATTTGACCATTAAGGGAAAGTTTTAATGAGATTCTTCGTGACACTCTCGTTAAAAAACCAAATGCCTAAACTTGTTACCAAACTAAATTGAGACAGGTTATCTTGATAAAAACTGTCAGGGCAAAGTGTAAATAATTTAGCAATTATAACTAAAAACGTTTATAATTTGAACTGTTATAGTCAAATTATTTTGAAAATATTTGTTCTTTGGGTGAAGTATCATATATTTTAGTCATCACCTATTATTAGTTGAGGTCCTCTATACATTGCCTCTAAAAATCCACAACGGGATTGTATTTAAACTGCAACAAACTGAAACCATAAGTCGTAATTATTATTTTAACACATAAATACCTAAATACATATTTGCCTAATATTTAGATATGAAAATATCTAAAATATTACCTAAAACTCTAATCCTTATCTTATAAAAAAAATCACATTATGGTGTTACACAAACAAGTTTGAAACAAACTATATTTACTGTACGTAGTATTACATTTTGGAATACATGAGAATGTTATAATACAAGTAACAACTAACACAAACATTTTCTATATCAAAATATGTAGAGATGAAATCATGTGTGTATTGTCAAATAAATACACTTAGATAGATGACATAAGTTGACAAGTGTATTTAGCCTTCATAAAATGTCATTTACGTTTTATTTTAAACAGTTCCATATCATAACTTTTATTTGTCATGATACACCTTTGAATGAAAATATTTATTCGAAATTTAAAAATAAACTATTTAAATATAATAAATTCCATATTATTTATAAAAAGCAATTTTTATTTCGTAGGCTAAGCAGCCGGTGTCATTATTAAAGCTTCCAGTAACGACCACGTGTTATCTACAATATTTTAATCACCTAACGTTTCGCCAATGCTGTGATGTAGCATCTTCAGTGGCATCTCTTAGATGTAAATATTGTTATACCAAAAAACCTAATTAGATATTTTATTGGATTCCATAAATTATTTTGTTACTACAAGCAATTTTGTTTTATTTTATTTGTTAACAATCGAAAAAATTTGTCACAGCTATTAATATATTCTGATTATTAAAGACTTTTAAAAATATGTTTCATTATCTTTTTTTATTTAAAGTTTTAGATGGAAACAAAATGAGTACCTAAATGTAATTTTAAACCATTCATTGGATTTGGAATCGAGATTCGATCCAGAGAGCTCAGGGGAAATACAATTCTTTTCAGCCTCCATGTGTGTTGAGCATGCGCGTCACTAGATTCACCAGATAAAATGTCTTATTGTATTATGTATTAATAATTTTATATAAAGTTATATACAGTTTATGAACCATTAAAATATTTTAATAGTTCATAAGCTACATTATCATAAATACTGTTAATAAATAAAAATGCACCATAGTAATGATGCCTGTTTAACTTTTGTATTTCAAAAATATTAGACCATACGAATTTCATTTCAAATCATGGCAATATTAATATTATTTCAGCTTAACGTCTTATGAATAGTTCATAAGCTCTGAAAGAGTTTCTATTAGAATGACAAAATTCTAATAGGTAACATATTTACTTCCTCCTAAAAGCTATATGTTTCTATGAATTAAATATCGGGCGGAGTAGTTATTTGGTTAAGGCTGAGGGTAAATTGTGCTAAAAAATACGTATGCTTCAAGGTAAAAAATGTGTAAATATGTATCAGCAAACTAGCCACTGCTTCTTATTAACCATTATCATGAAAACAATCGTACGGGATTCAAGATATTATTGAGTTGTTGTATTGACTCCTGCTATCTTATCTCTAGAGTGGCTCTGTTCCACAGGACCGGCAGTCAAGGAAGTGAGGTTGCCATTAGAGTGCAATTTAGAGCTCTCATGAAGGTATTAAATTGATAATCAATTGCTTTAGTATGTATTCCATTTAGCTACACAGAAGCACTGTATCCAGCAGCTGAATAGACCAGTGATAAAATAGTTTTACTCATTTTGTGTGCGCTGTCTCTCCAAGTTATTTCATCTATATGATGTTATACATGTGTCCTGGTTTTAATATTAGCTGGTGTTTTAAAGATAGCTTTTAAAATTTCATCGATCGATCTAACGTTACTCTCCGTACTGTAGGTGATCATCGTGATGGATTTTTACGCCATTTAGAAAGATGTTCATTTTCCGATTTGCTTGTCGGTTACTTTAGCCGAAGCCACTTTAGTTGTTTTATGGGTTAGGTTTTAGATTCGAGGTTTTTAAATATTCTCCGAAGGTTCAAAGATCTTATAACTGTTTCTTAAATAGTCTTGAAGTACTTGTGTTAATAAGTCAAAGCAATTACATCAGGATATATAATTGTTCTAGATTTTGAGTTGAGATATCAGTAATATACACGTTTACAAGGGAATATATATGTATATATTTTTAGAAAACTTTAGTATTTGATATAAGAAGTGAAAAGAATTAAAATTAATTTATTCATGAGGGTCTTTTTAAAAACTAGTTACTTTTAAACTAAAATGGGGGAAGACCGCGTAACTGCCTCTTTCATAAAAATGTATAATTACTAACTACAGGACAACGACGAGCTTTCTTTGCCAACTCGTCACCAACTCATAACACGAAATATGTTACTAACAACAGGCCAATGACGAGCTTTCTTTGCTAACTCATCACCGACTCATAATATAAGGTACGTCACTAACTACAGGACTACGACGAGCTTTCTTTGCTAACTCATCACCGACTTACAATATTAGGTACGTCACTAACTACAGGACTACGACGAGCTTTCTTTGCTAACTCATCACCGACTCACAATATTAGGTACGTCACTAACTACAGGACTACGACGAGCTTTCTTGCTAAATAGTCACCGAATCATAATACGAATTATTATACTAACTACAGGACTACCACGAGCTTTCTTTGCTAACTCATCACCGACTCACAATATTAGGTACGTCACTAACTACAGGACTACGACGAGCTTTCTTTGCTAAATAGTCACCGACTCATAATACGAATGCTTATACTAACTACAGGACTACGATGAGCTTTCTTTGCTAAATAGTCACCGACTCATAATACGAATGCTTATACTAACTACAGGACTACGATGAGCTTTCTTTGCTAAATAGTCACCGACTCATAATACGAATGCTTATACTAACTACAGGACTACGATGAGCTTTCTTTGCTAAATAGTCACCGACTCATAATACGAATTATTATACTAACTACATGACAACGACGAGCTTTCTTTGCTAACTCGTTACCGACTTACAATACGAATTATTATACTAACTACATGACAATGACGAGCTTTCTTTGCTAACTCGTCACCGACTTACAATACGAATTATTATACTAACTACATGACAATGACGAGCTTTCTTTGCTAACTCGTCACCGACTTACAATACGAATTATTATACTAACTACATGACAATGACGAGCTTTCTTTGCTAACTCGTCACCGACTTACAATACGAATTATTATACTAACTACATGACAATGACGAGCTTTCTTTGCTAACTCGTCACCGACTTACAATACGAATTATTATACTAACTACATGACAATGACGAGCTTTCTTTGCTAACTCGTCACCGACTTACAATACGAATTATTATACTAACTACATGACAATGACGAGCTTTCTTTGCTAACTCGTTACCGACTTACAATACGAATTATTATACTAACTACATGACAATGACGAGCTTTCTTTGCTAACTCGTCACCGACTTACAATACGAATTATTATACTAACTACATGACAACGACGAGCTTTCTTTGCTAACTCGTCACCAACTCATAATAATATGAGGTACGTCACTAACTAAAGGACTACGACGAGCCTGTATTAGTAAAGAAATCCTACTTAACATTATAAGTTACACATAACTTATTCTTTGGTAATACAGTAAACGGTTCAACGAAAGAGACAAAAGCATGATTCATCTCATACATAGCTTTAAGATGTTTTGAGGTCCATTTAATATGATGAAATAAATAATATTGCGATAGAGAACAAGTTTTTTTATCTTCTTTTAGGGAAATAATAAACCTGATGGATTTACTTCCTAAGTTTCCGAGAGATACTCAACAACTTGCAAAGTGTTTGTGAGCTGTACTCCTTACATTACTTTATCAACTGCTTGCAATTATATTTCTTGTTAAGTCTTTTTACATAAATTGGATGTTTTACAGTTTAACTATTGAACTTTAAATAAAAGTTTATGATTCGCCTAAGATTTCATGTATTAATAATGTTCAACAATAACTAAGTTCCTCTATGTACTGGCAAATTTGAAATTGGTCATAATCCTTAACGTTTTCAGCCATTAAAGAATCATAAATAATAAAACAACATGTATACACTTAAATGTTACTAAGACGATATTGAAATATATGTACCAATTGCATATTCGAAATCAGGAAATATTAATTTTCTAGCAGTGTTTAATTGTATTTCCATGCATGTTTTAGGCTGAAAGAACAGTTTTGTATGAATATATATTTATATATATATATATATATATATATATATATATATATTTATTTATATATATATTACCATACACGCATAGTGATAGTTACCCACCCGCACACCCATACACGCACAGTGATAGTGACCCCCTATATATTTTATATATATTTATTTTATTCATGAGTATTATGCGAAGGAAAAACACAATATGACAAATCTTTCTCATTTATGTTTCCAATTTAATTATGGTAGACGCATTTCTTGACCTCTCTAAAGAATTTGACTGCATGCATCATGCAACACTGCTTCACCAATTGTGAACAAGTGGTGTTCACGGTCCACCACGCAAATGGGTCTTATGCTACCATAGTGACAGATACTATCGTCTGTAGGTTGCAAATGCTCTAACAGGAAAAATTAAAATGACCTATGGTGTCCCTCAGGGATCAATTCTTTGTTCGTTCCTATAACTCATCTATGTCAACAGGTTGAACTCATGAATGGTAATTATATATGCTGACCACATGACTCTCTGTATCAGATAAAATCCAACAATGACCTTGAAGTCCAAGCATTAGTGGAGGTAAAATCATGCATTTGGTATTTTTCCTAAATTAACTTGAATACTAATTTTGTAGTAAATTATAAATAGAGAAGACTAAAGTTTCATGTCAAAACCTTCATCTATAAAAATCTTATAATAATCTATCTCCCTCGCATAATTCTGCCATTTATATTAGATGAACTTTCTAGATTTCTTGGTAATATCAACGTTGATGCAATACAGAGTAAGTTTTAAGAATAAAACTGTAGTTACTTATAATATATCAAAGGTTATCCCTGCACGTTTATAAAGAATACAAGTGTATTGTTATCTTCTAAAGGATTAAACGAGATGGTTGACAAGACTTATTGAATAAATAAATAATTTTTGCGTACATAATACAAAAACATACCGTGAGAAACTGTTGTGTTCCAAGTAGTAGAGGAGGCACTTTGCCAAGTCTGGAATATACGGTAATTGTACTTTCTACATCGTGTTTGTTTCCTTAGCATTCATTAAAACTCCCAACTCAGTGAGAAAGTGGTACTTTTATTACATCTGTTTGTTGGAAGGTTGAATTACCTTTTTAGAACAAGTTCCCCGACGTGTTTTGGCATTGTTAAACTAAAATACCGACACTGCATCTTTACGTGAGTTTTACTCTTTTAAAATATGTCTTATGTCTTCTCATACATTCTCTACTCTTTTACACTAGGGAATTTTGTCTAGTGTAGTCACTCGAACAAGTATAGTAATAAACGTGTAACGAACTGGTAAAAACTAATTTCTAAAAATAAATGTATGTATTATACAAGTTTAGTAAATACTACAATAAATAATTTTACTGTTTTTTTTATATCAGCAAGTAAGTTTTTTTCATCGGATGAATTTGTATTGGTTTTTAAATTGCTCTGGTGTTTATTATATTTAACTTTTTTTTTTTTTTTTTTTTTTTTGATGACGTTAACCAGTTTATTATACAAAAAGTCTCATATAAAATAATAACCATCCTAGAAAGAAATATACGGCTAAAGTAATAGTTTTACGTGATAAGAAACAATATATGCACCCTTTTACCGAATAAAAACCACGTGAGGTTACAAGCTGTATGCAAACTATTCTTATGTGCTGCATACTAAGTAACTCCCACAAGACATTTGTAGTTCTTAGAACCTCTATATTATTTACTCCGTAAATATTGGTTTTATACCGTACAGTGTTGCAGCGAACTGCAGTCAGTTAGAAACACATTAAAAACAAGGAAAATAACAAATATAATATTTTCAATGCTTACTATCTAATAATAATAATAATTAGGAAACAAGCTTTTATTTGAAAACCACCCTAAAAAATTTGACTGATAAACATCCAGAACCCTTTCTCAAATATGTAAAATACAAATATACATATATTAAAGACATCGCTGATAGTTAAATTATGAGTCAGTGTTAATGTGGTTGTTCATAAATAATCCAGCACCATTTTCAAACCTATTTTTTTGGCTGTCATTTTTGCTCTATTCGATTTGAAATGTTTAACTAATAAAGTAGTGTTAAAAACTAAAGTTTATTAATTAGTTTATTAGTTAAATACTATTCATCTCTAACTATCGAATCTCCCGACTTGACCGTAGGGTGCTCTTACAACAAGTTCTATAAATACGAGGAGGTTCCAAATGTTATGACCTATGAAGTGACGATATTAGCCATACAACCCCTTACCACCTTGCATGGCTGTCACACGTACTTTATCTAAGCGTTTCTAACAACCTACTTGCTTGAATATGTGACTTTTAAGTTGACATGATCGTGTATTTATAAATTGTGTATATCGTTCTATACACTTTTGTTTTTTATTGTTTGTATATTGCTATATTGTCAAACGTAGTTAAGCCGCTATGTTTATTAGTAATATAGGGCCAATCACCAAACATGTAAACATGTGGTTCCAAATATCAGTTGTCTTTCGATATATGTTTTTCCTTAAACGGGTTTTATGTTTACGATGAAACATTGCTAGCATAATAATGCGTATTGTAGGTTCAGAAAACATGACTTGTTGTCGATAACATGTGACCGTATCATTATGTATATTACATTAATGTTAGTGTGTCACACCAATCTTGTTTCAACAGGTGGACTTCTCTATAATAAATGTTATCTATATATATAAAAGCCAAATACCACTGACTGACTCACTCACTGATCGCTCTACAGCCCAAACGGTAATATCTAGGAAGCTGAAATTTTTACACAATATTCCTTGCATACTGAATACGTACAATAAGAAAGGATTTTGGGAAATTCCAACTATAAGGGAATTTGGGGGTGCCAAAAAGTCCCAAAAGCGTAGGGTAGTCGATCCAGTTTTTTTGGCTCTACTGGCTTAACCGTTCATCGAATTTAAAATTTGACAGAAAATCGTTAGTCTGGAATTAGATTATTTACAACTTTGGTCTCTTGCCTTTTTTTCATATCTTTCACCGTTTGGCTTAAAAAAGCACAAACTTCCAAAATTTGATCAAAAAGTGGAGAAATCACGCTGTTTTTGGCAAATATTTCTCTAATAATTAGTTGGTTTAACTTTTTTAACACATAGTATTATGGTAAAGAATGTAGTTTTCAACAACTTTCAACAGCTTTAGCGCCAGAACAGCCCAAAAACAATATTTAAAAATAAATATGAAAAGCAATATGTCAGCCATAAGTGCTGTATTTGACTAATTTAATTAATTTTTATAGCCGGTTTTTTCTTATAGTGTTTTAGTTTTAGGAATAAGATAACGTTACCAGGATAAAATAATATATTTTTTCCTTACTAATTCTGACCAACTATAATAACTTTATGTCTACAATGATAGGACCTAGGATATTGAACCGTTGCACGTATCTATATATTATCTATATTAAAATTTTTATATAACGACTTTTGTAGTCACTTGAGTAGCTACTGATCTAAATTTAACGAAGGTTGTTTAGTTAGCGGTTCTTTACTTATATAAAACTAACATTTAAAGAGGGTTTGATGCATAAAATTGATGTCATGAATTTCTGGGTTTAGTCTAAAGGTCAATACTGATAACACACCTCCCTCCCTTAGAGAACAGACATTCTTGCACACAGTGTGGTTTGTTCAGTCCAGTTGCTGTTCTGTTACAGACCGCTTCCGTGCTTTCCTATACTACTACTCCTGTTGGATTCAGTTTAATATATTATTTTAAATTTCTTATTCATTCTTACTTTTCTTTTATTTTCAATTAACTTACCGCTAAGTAATTAAGTAAATAACCGTAGCAAAGCACAGGTACTCGGCTAGTTCATTTATTAGTTAAGTTCCCAGTCTGATGTAACCCTATACACCAACCTTCATTAAGAAAATAATGGATATTTTAAAGTAAAATATAAATTAAGATGTATATTCTTGTTATTATTATTCATTAAGACGCATTCATAGAGAGATGAGTGTAGATGGAACATGTGTAGTGTAGATATCTGAAGTAGTCTATTCCTTACATATAGATATTTATTAATAGCTAAGTAACCAGGGCAACTAGGGTACATATTGCTTTATGTGGAATCTAAACTATGTAAGGTGGTATGATCTTATGCAAACTTTACAAGCCTGATACTCAGTTCTCTTACTTAGACAGTATACTGTTCCTGATTACCACCCAACATGGACACACATACTTCTCTAGTAGTGTCCACGTCTTTAGCAACTATTGAGACGATAGCATGGTGGTATTAAGAGGACCGAGAATACAACATTCCACCTACAAACTCAATAACCTTTTAACCCCAAGTAGTTGAATTAATGTACTGCACCGCCAGGCCCAGATTCATCGTCAGCAGCCTTTACCTAAGGATCTTTCTTGATATATTAAGGTAAGATATCTCTTTGTAAGTTAAGGTTTTAGTGAGAACTTGATATTTGTTCTACTTGGTCTTAGTTGCTGTAGTCCTTCTTTAGACCGACCATTCTAGGCTCTACTCATAGTTGGTATTGATCCTCGAAGTCCGCTGAGTCTACATGAGGATCCCTTGCCTATCTTCGAGTCATCGGATTATCTCCTGTTTTATGTGAAGGTTCATCCTATTGTGATTGCTAATACTAGCAATAGCTCTGTTATACTTTGAGTCTTACTAGGTAATTTTGGTAATTTTTGTAATGATACACCTCTGCGTTTTTCTTTCTCCTAGACTTCGGCTTCATTTTCCAAATATTCAATCTTTTTGTCCTCGATTGATCAATCCCTTACGTCAATTCCTATTTCCTCATCTGTAACATAAATTTGCAGTATAAGTCCCTTTCAACTTACTGGTTGTGTATGATGTTGGCGCTGAAGTATAGGGTCTGCTACTTTAGCATGCTGCCCTAAAGAGGTCAAATTAATGTTGTTTAAAACTTGTTTACCAATTATTCACTGCTGACACCTAACCTACAAAATCGGTCATTTTAAAAATTTTAACATTACACTTATTACAATTGTTATTTTACGCATACAGTTAGATGTATCTCATGGTACAACACCCAGCAGTTAGTGATCAAACAAATAAGTAAGATTAATATACTGTACTTGTAGTGCGAAGAATACCATGACGATTCCGTTTGACGTTTACACTTTACATATCTTTGAAATATTTAATCGGTAAATCAAATAACACAAGCGCAAATTGATTGCGTTCTGAGATTTGTGATTTTTTGTGCCATCATTTTGAGTGGTTACTTAAAGATAGCCAGATCACTCATTACCAGCCTTAAATACACTGAAGATATTCTTTCATAGTTAACGATCTAGACAACATTGTGTCCATTATAACTTTGAATTGTTTATTAACAACCTATCGTAGATTAATCTAACTAATTTATTGAACTAATTGAATTGAAATAAATATATGTAGCCCTAATGCTTGTAATATTTTATGCTACATCTGCTTTCTTCATTAATAAGTTATTTTCTTTCAATCGTTAGTACTATTTCTCAAATAAATTGAACACTGTTGCTTTTTTAATTAATTCCTGAATGTAATTCAGTTTTATAGTTGCGTATTAGGCTTAATATGTTCTTATTTTCAGTGAATATACATCTATTAAATGTAACTCTTTATTTAATATAGCAAATTCTATAGAGATTGTAGGAATGTAAAAGACAAGAAATTTATTGTAGACAATGAGCTTGGCTCAGACGTATAATATTACCATTTCCCTGTGGTCTGAGATCGTTTGGCGGAGGAGTTCGTTGTCACTTGGATTGAACTTTGTGATTTAATATTTGTCAGCAGTTTTCTTTTCTGTATTTTTTTCTTTTGATATTACTAGTAATACTTTTTATTTTTTAATGCTACAAAGGATGGGTTTAAAAAGTTTAACAATTTTACAGGCTGGGTCTTACAACCCATCAATAACAAATTTTTTTTTACATTTCATAGAAAAACGTTTCATATTTTAAAAGGGAAACAGTATATATAACATCTTACTTTGTGCCTACTTTGTAATTAATGATATCACATGCAACACTGGAAACTTAAAAGTTTTTAGTGTTCAAATAGTATTCTGTTTTACAAAAACTTTTAAGTAATAATTATTCAAATTAAAAAAAAAACTCACTTTTATTCTATTGAAGCATAATTTAAGGCACTTTATTTTAGCACTGTCCAATAAACCTATTGATGAATAAAATATTCAAAAAAGTTTAAATTGTAAGAAAACAATGTATTTATTGTGTTAAAGTGCAAGAACACAATGTATTTATTGTGTTAAAGTGCAAGAACACATGAGGCAAACTTTAAGGTGTAGTATTCACTTTTTTTTGTTTTGAAATTATAACTTATGAATTTTACTACCTTTATCAGTTATTTCTAGAGCATTTAAGCTTAAAATTAGGAGTGAGTAGAACCACTAAAAAAATTAAATAAAATAGGTACATAAACAAACTTCCACGTCTTTTACCACCACAGCAGTTTCGGCAGTTCCTACAGAGAACTAACGAGAGTGAAACAAACTCCAAGAGAACAAATTTAGACATTTCTAGAAACGTTCAGTGCAATACTACTGTTAATACAAATTAGATATTAAATTGTAATCAAAACAAACTTTTATGTGTTTGGAAGGCAAATTCCGTATATTCTAAGATGTTGCAGAATATGTTAAAAACAAATATCATAATTAAATTTTAACCAGGCCACACACCCTAAATAAAACACACTAAATAGATGTTGTAACAGTTGCTAAAATTATATGTATCCATATTTTGTTACCCGTCAAATTAGCTTATATACGCATAAAAAATAATTTCCTTTACAAAACAAAAGATTATTGATTAGTTTTCAGTTATTCTCTCTACACCCATCAAAGTTGAACTATCAGGTGTTGAAGGTATTCAACAGTAGCGATATATACCCCAATAATTTGATTACGTAAATATAAGTCGAGAGCACAATTTTATATTAATATTTGCTCGTATTTAATAACAATAAGAAAAACAAGACGTTAGTAGTCTATTTTTAAAGGTATAGGCGTTTAAAACATAAAATTGTTTGAAAGGACTTATTTTTAACAAATAAATAATCTTAGTAGCCAAATACTGGGCGAGCGAGGCTCAACTTCGGGCATCTTCGGCTTTCGGATTTAAGATGGTGGCCACTTCGGGCATCTTCGGGTCACGTGACCGTATCCAAGATGGCGACCGGAAGTGGATCCAAGATGGCGGTCGGAAGCAGTGCTAACAAACCTGTGGGAATTTTCCCTCCCTAAATTCCTTATCTTAGGAGGGAAATTTAGGGAGGGAAAATTCCTTATCTTATCAAATGTCTTACTGCTCTTTAAAATGGAATTTAATCCATTTATTATTATATTGGAAGTATAGTAGAAGTACTATTAGCTGTTGTATTATAATATACAACATCATGATGCAACAACAACAAATAATTTCATAGCAGAAGTATCATAAACACGTGTTTGTCTTATTTTTAAAAGTAGACAATACCTAACAAAAGTAACGTAAACATGGAAACTACCACAAACAATATAAAAGACATAGATGGAAGGAAACTAACTTATGTTCTTCCAGGTTATATGACTTTCTTAAGAAATAATGGGACGTAACATTATACCTTTGTAATGAGGAACAAATGTAAAATATGTGTTAACAATTAATTCTGTTTTGCTGGCTAAATTGATATTTTGTCAGAAATCATAATTTATAATAAATAATTATATTAAAAATTTGTTTAATAATTTTTATAATATTTATTATATTTTTTTACGATCATATTAAAAGGAATGATTTAAAAAATATACTAAAATGATATTAAAAAATCAAATTTAAAACTATATCCCATTTTTTATGAAAAACTATAGCAAAAGTTTTTTCTATAAATGAGTTATAAAACAAAAAACATTGCTTTTTATTGGTGGGTCTGTAAGACCCAGCCTGTACAATGGTTTAACTTTTTTTTTACTCGTCCTTCCTAACTTTAAAACATGGTTTTAGTTATAAAACCATCTCAGGAAGTGAAACTTGTGTTAATATTAATTGCACAAGAGAATCGCTTCATAAATATTTTCTATCAACTTAGTCAGTTTCCATAAAATCACTGGAACTTTTTTATTCTGAATCAAACTTATATACTGAAAATGTAATATCCACATGGTAATAAATTAATATATCGAGGCCTACTATTAATGGTCAGTAAAAGCAATTCTTGCAAATGTCTACTTCTAAATTCGAGTTTTCTCATAACTTTTTTAAGCTGATTTGGGATAGTAATTGAATTTTATTTCATTTTGAGTAATTTAGATTATTGTGTAAGCTTTTGCTGAACAGTTTCTAAATGGTAACTCAAATACTTATCAGCTAAAATACTTTAGGTATATATAGAAGAATGTCAGTGACTCCTTAACTACTGTAGTTAACATACAACCTGCTTCATCTCAAGGGATGGTAAGACACTGAAGTTAGGACTTTGTGAGTCAGTGGCTTCAGACAATTCTTTCGTTTACTTAATTAACTACAAAAGAAAGGGAGGGAATTAATTACAAATATCCAGAGTGTTGTCTTTAAATTTAGAATTACTTACTGTAGAGACGATTGCATTTATATTTCTGAAACACATATTTAAATCCACCTCATGGAGTCCTCTGTTGTTTTATAGTTAGACTCTGTCCACTAACTCACAAATTCCAAATATGGGAGAGCCCGTGGCCGAGTGATATTTACACAGTGGCCGAGATATAAGAATATTGTATCTGATTTATATATATCGCGGGTTTAAATCCTGGCCATGACTGTTAGCTGTTAATAATAATGGCTATCCCCCTCATGTCGTTTAATAAGTTACCCGCATATAAACTAGTATATAGGAAATGAGTGGTGTAAGGTAGAAGAGTAGGCCTGCCTCTCTTTTACAAAAATATCTAAAATAAGTTACCCCATATCTTAAATTTAAGGAAGGTTGTATGTTAACACAATAGAAACTAAGTATACTTTACTACCATCGTATTTGATTCAAACAACGTCACTATTATTCTTAGATGTTAATATTAGTACTTAAAATTGCGTGAAAGAATCGATTTCCATGGAATATTTTAGCCTACGGGGAAGATAGCCTGATTTAAAGCTTAAGGGACAATAACGTTAGTAAGATAGCAGAAATGAAATAATTACGTCAATCAATATAGCAATTTTTAATTTATATAATGGAATGTTATATTTATGCTGTTATAAAATCTTTATATTTTTAGAGCCATTCCTACATTCTTACAAATGAGACGCCGACACAACGTTTTTGGTATTTTAAGGCGAATATGAATGATTATATGAGTGTATGATGAGTGTCGATGAGTGTAGTCTGGTTACTAACTGAGTTCAACTGTTCCTCAGAATGAGCAATTTATTAATAGCCCAACAGCCAGGGCAACTAAGGACCTACAGCTTAACGTGGAATCCAAACCACGTGATGCTGGTCTGATTTTCAGCTAATTGACAAGCCTGATACTCAGTTATCTTCCCAACAAAACATCCTTATAATGATTACCACCCAAAATGGACACCCCAGACTTCTCTAGTAGTGTCCACGTCGATAGCAACCACTGAGCGGACGCCATGTCGGTATTAAGAGGTCCGAGCATCCTACCTATCGCCTACAATCTCCCAAACACTTTGTCCCCAAGTAGCTGGGTTACAGCACTGCACCACAGCGTTTTTTACGCTGTTTTGGGCGTTTTATTTGCCTGTATAGTAATTGAAATTAATGAGACTAAAATTTATTTTTGTTTTATATAATTTGGGGCCTAGATCTAATGTGATCTAACCTAACCTAATCTAAAATTATAGAAATATAGAGGATGAAATATTTTTATAATTTATTTGTCATCAAGATAATTTATTCATTTAAATAACCGCACTAGCTAGCTTAACTTATATACATGGTTAATACTTATTATTTTCAAATGGATCTGTAATCTGATATCTTCCTTGTGTTGTAAACGTTATTCTTATTCTTCTTAGTAAAATAAATCTTCTATCTCATATTTTCCGCCATAAACATATAACCTAAAGAGTTTCTAACTGAACATCCATTTATGGTGTAAACAAAGTGTGAATTCTTAAAATATGTGAGGTTGGTGAAGCCAGTGAAGGGTGACGTTTGTTCCCTGTACCTAACAGCAATATGTCCCTGTCTTTAGCAAAGTAATTTATGTTACTGAACAGCAATGTTACGTTATAAAACACCTCTTAAAAATATTAAAAAAATAATACTCGTAATACGATTAAAATATTCTGGAACACTTAAACTTTAAATGTAAGTTACACGTATTTTTATTCTTAGTTAATTATAATTTATGTGATTGGATAGTCATAAAAAAAGCTGAAATAGGTTAACAAATATAAATTAGTTTAGTAAATTTTTCTAAAATATAATGAAATGTTCAACGTATCTTTTGCATTTTATAGCTAAGGTTGTTTAAATATCACTTACATGGCCCAGCTTTGAGTGACAATGCTCAAATAAGTCATCTAAATATATTTAACGACCAAAATTATAACATTTAAACAATGAAATTTTTTAGCCTGCATAACATTTTGTACTGTAATTCTCAGGGAGCCTCAGTGGAGGTAATTATGGATATGGTAAGCCTGCTGAATGCATTCCTTGCCCTGACAGGTCAGATAAAGGTTTGAGTCATTAAGGCTCTCCCAAGACTATACCTTTTAGAATGCATAGAACCTACGTTCTTTCCCAACTTAATCTATTCAAACTTTGGCAATCCATTCAATTAACTTCGTCCAAGTATGAGCATTACTTATTCAACAACTTTATCTCCTATTGTGTGCAGATATAAATTCTCGTCTTTTGAGTAATTTTTACTATTATTTTATGAGATTGGGACGAAAATGTATACGCTATTCTAGAAATGTATTTCGTAACTCTTTGATAGAACACTCAAAGGTCGATTTGAAACTAAATATCTGAAGAAAAAAATTAAAAGCACGGAAGAGTCTGTGGCAGAGTAGTGTAAGGAGTCAGGACTCTAAACCTGAGTATAGATAGACAGGGTTTGAATCCTGGCCTCGAATGTGTATTTTTACCAATAATATTCACCTTCTACTATCCTGGTTCTTTTTCTCATAATCAGTCTGAATAAGTTTTCCACGCAAATTAATAGTCTCGAGTACAGAGCAGAGTAAAGGTAAAATTAAAAATTACACACACAAAATAAATAAATAAATAAGGTATAACAACGTTTTAATTGTTTTACAGGTCAGTTGTGTACAATCCGAGTGAAAACCAAGATATATATTACTTATGTAAATCCTAACAAGTTGAGAATATATTCATTCCTTAAAACTGAGTTAAAATTTACTAAATAGAACCTTAACAACTAATAGTTTTTAGCAGGCTCAAGCATAAACGTTATTGCAATTCGGCCCAAAAATGTATTTAGTCCGTAATAAATCGATACCTAGCCTAAATAGGTTACCTTATCCAAGCACGCTATGAGTCTGCCTTTTAGCTACCTTTTATTAGGCCTATGAATTTTACTATAGCAAGTTGTCACGTTTATTTATTTTGTATAGTACCACTGTTACTTATAAAATAAAACGAATTGATAATTTAAATACGAAATAAACTTTGTATGACAGTTTTCAACATAAGTCACTTTGATAACAGTAAATAGGATATCCTCTTTATATAGTTTATGTTAGTTTGGTATTGATTGAGATTAAGGGATAGCCTTTTTATAAACAATATTGCGTTCACTCAATGATTACCGTCGATGTGGACGCTACAAGAGTGGTCTGGGGGTCCATGTGGGGTGATTTCTAGGATCCGGGAGTTTTTAATGGAAATAACTAAAGTAACAAGAATAATCAAAAAACGACTTAGTTCGATTCCTCGTTTATTTGTTGGTCCCTTAGTTGCTTTTTAGAAATAAATTATGAAACAACAATCTTTAATGAAAACAACGACTATACTCATTCATATTTATTCATTACACTTATTTACCATTTTCCATTTATATTCGTTGATATATTGACAACTACCCAATTAAAAATATAAATAAAACATTGTCCATTTGATTTAGGATGAATATTATCACCAAAGTAGTTTAAAACACGCTCCTGAGTTAATTTATCTGTAATTTACCTAAAATATTAAATCTTAATTAACTATAAAATATTTTTCTTGGTATGAAGGTACACTATATGCATTACAAATATACTACAAAATCATGAAAAGACCTTAATGGTATGTTTTTATAATCACCAACTGAATCATAATTTAATTGTGGGTACAATTTAATTGCAATTAATACTAACGGCCAAGATCTCACATATAACTTTGTTTCGTTGCACTTAAATTGAACAACCGTGATGTAACACTAAAGATATTAGAGCTTAATATTTCAAAACGATTTTGATGTCTCAAAGAACCATTCTTTAAAAAAAGGACAAGAGAAGTGATTAAATACAACGGTGTGTTTAATCTGGAAATAAGGGATGTTTAAACACGGTCTGATTAAATACTTGGTGTTTTTAGTACAATAACTACGTTTAAAGTTTGTTAGCAAGTTCTTTAAAATCCAGCTCTGAGAAATGTAATAAATTGTAACTATTATACCTAGAAAATCGTTAAAAGAATTCCTTAGTAATCAAAATCAAGATAAAGGGTAGCATCTCAAAAATATAACTATTGCATGGATTTATAATTCTAATAAGTATTTATTTTAACCTATTTAAGCTTAACCAATATTATTTATAACACATTTTCAGTTAATGAACAGGGTTCCTACAAATATGCGATTTATAACACCATCTATTTAATCTACATACACGCATAAACTAATCTTGAATATGACATGTTAAAATCGTGCTAAGGATTGATCACTGTTTGTGATTATTGAAATAATGAAGTAATGATTGACTAAGGGAGATGAGTAAGCCAACATTTGTTAATGTTACATGTAGAATGTGTGATGATGATTCTTGTATACTTTTAGTTACTCCTGTCTTGAGAAAGAATTTAATTTAATTAGAGTCAAATTAAAATATGTTTCAAGAAATAAGATATGTGTTTCATCTCTATTATAAAATAGTATTTTTGTATAAGATAGTTTCTTACCTAACATACTATTTTTATATTGATATGAATACAAAAAAGTTAACGTCCAGTAAGTGGGCCTTGACTTGAGGATTTATACTTTATTATAAGATAACGAAGTCAAGCAACATCGGTCGTATATACAACCGTATATACACCCTTGGAGGGTGACCCGTCCTTCCTCGCAGCCTGCCTGGTGGCGGTTCGGAAGTCACCCTTAAGCCGTTGGTCCCCAGCTAAAGTGTTAGGTAGAGCTTCTTAGCCCTATCTCCGTCTGATGAAATAAGCCACCCTGTTTAACGGAAAAAAGAAACCATATAGCTTGACTGCGATAAACAACGTGTACTATCATCGGACCAAATGCATTTGGAAGATTCTTTTGTAAACTTCTGTGGTGTAAGGATGGTAAGCTTGGTTTAATAAAAGTAATAAACAAAGTATTTGTTAAATGTAGTAAATGTTTGCATTAGTATTTTAATAATGTTGAGTTTGTCTTTCTTCAATATATCATAAATATATCTATACAACAATAATATTTGGCCCAGTAAATATCTGTTTAACTGCACTTTAGACCGCATTACATTTCCATGGTACTACACAAGCACTACATTACTGGACCTCATCTGTGTTAATGTGTTAGAGGTAATACATCAGCTGATAATTGTGAATACATAATTTCTTATTGGATGAAGAGTCTCGTCTTTATATTGTAAAGCTATAAAATAACGGTGTTTAACAGAATTTACAAGGCAAGCTGTATGTTAAAACAGTGGCATATTCACTTGTAAACATGATAGATTTATGGTGGTGTTTCCACCAGAGCTTGTTGAACTTTAGTGATTTATATATTTCCAATGACACACACTATTGTTTGCAATATGTTCATCACAATTAATCACTCCGGATATTGGTTGTTCATTTTTATTCAAGTTTTTAGCTTTAAAATATAGATTAAAATTGTATTGGCAGATTTACGTAATGTATAACATTCACATTTAAAATATTATAATATAATAATAGTGACATAACAGTTTATAAATACTACGATAATCTGCCTTATGTATGTACTACTACAACTGTCTACAGAATATTCGCCAAATATCTGATACACCTCGTATTTTTACAAGTATAATTAATTGTATAACCAATAGGTAATTTTTCCAAAATCCAATAATTGTGCATAAAGCACAAAACGTGTAAAATAAATAATTATTACATGCGTAGTAAAAAATTAGAGTCTGAATACAAATAAATGTTCTTAAAAGGTTAATATTTCTGCAGATAATGGCCATTTGAAATTAATGGGCTCGTCGGCCAAAAACCAAATTTGTTTCTAAAGGAGCAAAAACAGTTTATTCTAAAACTTAGAAATGTTAAAAAAGTAATATTTTTTACTGTACTTTACTGTATATACTGTACTGCTGTAAAAAATTGTAGCAGATATTTTTAAGTAAACACTGACCTGGCCCTAAAAACAAAAAGTGAAACGCTTAAATTCTTAAAATAACCTAAGTCATCTAAGGTTAAACAGTATATATTATGTAATGGGCATACATATTTTTACTATAAATAAATGGGAACCAATGTTATAAAAAAATATGGAAATAAACATATGTGTAATGGAGAACCAAATAACTGAAATAAGTATATCATATTTAATAAGAAAGGGCTTCCTTGCAAGGTCATAGGTTGTTATCTTTCACGAAGCTGAAGGCGGATATTTTGAAATTTTAGCTACATTATATGCAGGTCGTGATCCTCAACAAAGCTACCCAGAGGAGTCCTTTGCAAAGCCTTTATCCGAGCTCCTCCACATGTCTGAAGTGTTTAGCTTCTTTACGAGGTTTTAGTCTGAGCTATCTGGGCTGAACTGAGCAAAGTTGTAGACCCTAGTAAAGTTTTAGGGTAATCTAAGCAGTGCAGATGAAGATATATATCCCCAAATAGCAATAAAGTACGTTTGCACGAGAGGCCGTAGACTGAGCTCTCCCGTGACTATAAGAACATAAAGGGCTAACAACTTCTTAGGTACCTTAGTCTCTTAGTTATCATATATTGTGTAGGTATAAATACAATGCAAGTGAATTTCACACAACTCAATTTTGTTACAATATTGACCTTAAGGATTTCCTCTGGTTTGAAGAGGGTAAACTTAACTTAGAAAAATCGATCATCTTGTTATTTGTAAATTTTGTACTTATACTGTAATACATTTTTAATGCGACTTTCACTTTAAAATGCTCCTGAAGTTTTCTATTTTATCGGCTATAAACTTTCTTAAATTGAAATTCATATTTCCAAACGAAGTAATTCAGTGTTTACGAAGATCTTGAGCTACTCTAAGCAAATATAAACTTCATTTAGTATGTACTATCATTAATATTATATTGTTATATTTAAGGTAATAAATGTTATTTCGTCCAATAATATATTTTTAGATACCGGTACTTAATATTCACCAAAATATTTAAAAACTTTATAATTCATAATTACAAATAATTGGATGTCAAGAAATACTTAAGAATTCATCTTTTGCACAGATCGGTAACTAGTTTATCTGTACTTTTAGAGTTGATTAAAACATCAAATGGCTGGATGAATATAAATATCCTTCAAGATTAGTCGTTTTGTAACATTCGCCATTGATTTAAAGTCTTTGAGGGAAGCCACATTCAAGTTTTCATTTCCTGTAGCAAGAAAATAACATCGTAATTTCCGTCTGTAATCATTGTTTCAGAGTTTGGTTTCTATACCAAAGACTAATCATAATATATATGATTAAACGCTTAAGGAAATGGTTTTTAATTGAAATAATGTAAGTATTACCATTGATTTTACTATACATAGAAGATAGTTCCATCCAATGTTAAATTTTGAGGCACGGAAAATGGGAGCGACTGTGCTGCAACCTGTCGTCAATCAAGTTAAAGAGGTCGAAATTGCCTCCAGTTTCGACTGTTCGGTTACACAACCTGGGAGCAGTAAAGGAAACTAATCACTCCCTCCCATTCTCTCTTGTTTCTTTTAAGACGCTCGTCCGGACTGTCGCCACTGCATCTGTCTAGGCGATTGGCCTTGATAGTGGGTCAAAGTGGGATATTATTCCTTGCTGTGCTATGTCTTGCACGGAAAGAAATCGCGATCTTTTATTTAGGCCTTAGGGGGTTGTGAATATGAAAAATGTTAGGGGAATTTTTTTTGTTATTTTGTCAATGTAAATAACAGTGTGTTAAAGGTGTTTAGTTAAAACATTATGCATTATCTAAAATGATGTAAATACTGTTTGTATTATAAGTTTATTGATATTTTAAGTAATTGTATATTTAGAAGTAGCAAGAAAAATGGTGGTAGTTCTAAATTGTTAAAGGCTAAATTGTTAAGTCCTTGGATAGCACCAAACATTTTATATAAATTCGAGAGACGTAAAAAATTATATAAAATTTCTACGAAAAGACCATATGACAGTTTTTCAAAATTATTTTGCAAAATGTACTAATGAATTAAATAATGTGATCAATTTTACAAAAAAAAACAATTATTATTCAACATTATTAGAAAACTGTAAAGGTGATGTATCTGAGCAGTGGAAGGTAATAAATAACTTAACAAGTGGTTCCTAAAAGAAAATATTTGAGCTAATTGAATTGCCAAATGGCGAAGTTACGCGTGAGCCTTCCGTCATTGCTGATAATATAAACAATCAATCACCTTATCACAATCCAGTCTAGCCGTCCAGACGTTGTGCATTCCAATGCCCTTCCACCTTTACGTATTTAATATCAACATTCATTATTTATAACTCCAACAGATTTAGATGAAATTAAGAGTATTGTTAAGCTTTTAAAAAATAAAAAAATAACTGGCTCTGACCAAATTAATATATATTTACTGAAAAATATAATTAATGAGATTGCACCAGTTTTAGTTCACTTAATAAACAGTAGTTTTATCAAAGGCATTTTTCCTGAGAGCCTGAAGTTAAGTTCAGTGGTACCTATTTTGAAGGACAATAACTCTATAAACTAGATAACATAATAACTATCAGCTTGTTATCTGTATTCTCTAAGGGTTTTGAAAAAAAAACAATGATTAAATGACTCCATAGTTATTTATCTAAGTTAAATTTTCTTAATCCACGTCAATTCAGTTTTATCAAAGGAAAGTCATCTGAGGATACGTTATTAGAAGTATCAGAAATAATTTATAACAATTTAATTATTCATTAACTTATCATCTGTCATATAGTTCACATTTAATACTAGAATTAACCCTTTATATTATTGAAATCATTATTCATTTTTTATCAAGTAATTAAAGCTTCTTGTCATTATTGCATTTTATAATTATTGTTGTATTTTTAACTATAAATGAATATTCCTTTTTGTTTAAAAGTAAATTGAACTATTTGTCATAAATATCACAATATTAAAATCTGCTTCCGGGTCACACCGTGGACAGTGAAATGTGTGTGGTAGGCCTACCGAAAGTTTTAATATTCGTTGTTTTCCTCGTGTGTGAAGTGTGTTTGCTAAGTTTTAATTAATTTGTGACGCGTCCCACTTGGACTTATTTGTTTTCTTTAACCTGAAGATGCCGTCCGCATTCACGGCGAAACATGTAGTTGTTATCACCATCACACGCTGTGAACTGTTTGACGGAAGGTAAAGTAAACCTATTTTAGTCTATACCAGGATTGGCATTTTTTCTTTTTATTTGATATAAAGAGATGGAGATAAAGAGAAAATATTTGCTGTATTGATGATTTCATAAATAGTGGCGGAGTCATAAAATGAAAAAGAAAAAAAAACATACTTGCACACAATTCAGTTCTTCAGTCGCGTTGCCGAAAATCGTGTAATAGGCCTACCTCACTCTCTGGCCGTTAACGAGTTGCGCGCAATCCTAGCTGCGTTAATTGCGATGTCCCAAGAAGGCCCCAAACCAGTACTCGAGTTGCGCGCAATACCGATCTCAGGTAGTCTGTCCAGTCTTGGTCGCTCAAAAAAGTAACTTAGACCTCAAGCTGTGCTATAGAAATATTTCGGTAAATATCAAAATCCGCCAAAAATAACTTGAATTTTCACTGGTCTGATTCCGAATAGCACCAAACTTATACTACAAAATAAGCACATATCTGCTTATATTCTGTGCTTATATTTTCTTGGTTATTGGTAAAATATAATAATTATCTATATCAGCTGAACTTGTTTCCAAGATGACAAAACCAGGATTTCATTTTTCTATAACAACTAAAGTGTGACAATATCTGAATTGATTTTGGAATTGAGTTGGATAAAAAATCCAATAAAATGGAAATATTTTTATTAATATTTATTATTTTGGTGTACGGTACTAGACTAACAATCATCACATATCCTTTGTTTTTCCTGTAACGTTTTAAGTACAGCTCGCACGTTTTGTTATTGGACCCTCGCCTAACTCTCATTAGTGATTTAAGCTAAGTGATCACCGTAATACTATATCCTAATTAATCTAATGTGTAGATAAATAAGTGTAAATAATATAAGTTGTTTGACTTTTAGTCATCTTTTTAACCGAAGATGTTTAATATAATTATGTTTGCCATTCATTTAAATGTTACTATTAAATTACAATAATTTTTAAACATGTATAGCCTATATTACTCCCCACGGCCCACAGTTCTAGAGTTGAAGTGTTTTGTTATTAAAAAAAGGTCCCTGTTCTTCTACTTAGGATTAATTTATCTAGTTTGAAAGTGTATGCTTATCATTAATACGATATATATATAATTGTTTCAATTTGAAACCATACTATTACAGTTCAAAATATGCGCAAAACCCAAATTTACGTATTATTTTTTAACTATATTATTGTTTATTTGTAATATTTATTTGTTTATATAGTTTCGTTAGTTCTTGGCATTGTTTGTTCTGTTCATTCTCAGTTGTGTAAATAAGTCATATTCGAATTGTTATAATTAAAAACACCACAGAGTGCGGTTATAGTTAATTTTGTTATTATTTAGACTGTGGTTACTTAAAATTAGTTATTTCTTATGTTATTGCTGGTCACGCTACTTGTGAAGTGTAATTCCAGAGTGTCTTTTCCAGAGAAATTGAAAATATAAATAAATTGCAGTTTATCCATACTTTCACATCTAGTAAAATAATAGTATGAAAAACAGATGTGTTAACTTTAATTATATTCGCCTTAAACACACGTTTTACAATGGTCTGATTCAATCAATGTTATAAATCGGTATTTTTTAAAGGGGGACATAAACAAAATTTACAATAATTTCACAACCTGATTAAAATAATGAAAATTGAATCTAAATAATCAGAAGTCTAGTTATATTCTATTGCAATAATATTTCCTAACCAATTGCAATTGACATCGAGATTGTTTTTCTCAAGAAGTAATAATAGAGTCACAACTCTTCATTATTCCGAAAAAAATAAAAACTGACCATTCACCAAACAATGAAATATTTTACAAACAATCATGCAATTACTTGGAACCAAATAATATGTTAATGTTAGAATCAGTAATAATAAAACATATGTATATAATAAAATTAAAAATAATGCTATTTTAAATTAAATGCCTATACACAGATTGTCTGAATCAGGCCATAAGATGAAAGCTATTTTTATCTTGTATAGAAGTAAATTAGTGGTTTTGTTATGATTTGTTCTAACCCTATCATTCAATTTGAATCTCATTTGGGTTTTATATTTTGCCCAGTATTATTCTATATAAATATCATAGGCCTATTTCAATATTTATTTTGTCAAAGAAATAAATAATGTCACATTTTTTAATATTTCACTATAGGCTATTCCTGGAATATTTGCAGATTAATTTCATAATTGAAAGGAGAGTCATTGATTGGATTTGAAAACAATTTATTTTTTAATCAATTACCGCATATGAAAAACTAATGATTGAGTACAACAGTCGATTTAATCACCTAATCGATGGTTAAAATGCAATAAATAAAGATTTTTCAGATGGGCTATATAATATGAAAATGTTTACTTAAATCAGCAGTAATTATCGCCAGCATTGCCGATAAGTTAGCGGTCTATTCAAGTGTGTCTATTTACAAATACATGGTGTGTTAATCATATAAATCAATATGGTGTTTTAATTTATTCAGTTATAAATATTTCTTTATTCAATATGAATGTCACACTGAGTTTTACTGTAATAGTATCAACACAGTATTCTTTATTATTCGAAAGAGATGCAAGCAATTATAAAAACAGAGAACCCGGATAAACGTTGGCCATATGGAATAACGTAAACAATTATCTAAGCAGGACGTTGTTTGTGTGCGTGACCTGAGGAAGGAGAGGGCGGGGCGGCTGTCTGGAGAATGGGAGAGTGGGTTAAGAGGAGGGAAGTGAGACAGAGACGGAAGAGCGTGCGAGAGAGAGAGGAAATAGGGCTATGCGCAGCGCAGCGTGGGGCCTCAAAACAGTTTAGGGGCCTCGCCACAACTCTCCCATATGGATGGAGTATCTCTTTATATAGTAAAATCAATGGTATTACCTTTTAGGATATTATTATACACTTCTACTTAAAAAAAATAGTAAAAATTAATCAGTAACAAAGTTTACACCCGTCAATTTGTACTTAAAGTACTGACTAGTGATACAATTGATTTGATTTAATATACATACATTTATATTTCTAATCCAATAAATAATTGTCTAACTATAATTTTCAGCTGTGTTGAGGTTTAACGGTAAGCCGCTAGTGCAGTCTATATACCCACTATACATAATTTGTTCATTTTTAGAGAATAAATATGTTTTTGTTCATTGTTATAGTATAAAATTTGTTTATTAATTATATATTTAAATAGTTTTATTTGCAAGATATTCAAGTGTAAATCATATCATACTAATTTTACCTTAGCCAATAATTAATAGTAAGTGAAAGTTGTCTAATGACCATTTTTGTTGCTTAATGATAATAGAATTTTCTTTATTTATTCATTTATGTAAATTTAATGCAGTATAAGACAGACATCATTGACTTAGCATATGCTAACGTAAACATCCCTAGTGTATGAAATATCTATTTGTAAGGAATAATGTAATTAATAATTATACTCATTAAATCGTATCATATTGAATATTTTATTATTATTATTAGTTTTTATTTATTTATTTTTATTTTATTTGTTATGGCTTTATAACACGTGAAGCTAAATTAAACGTCAACTCATACTTTAAAGTAGTAAATATAACATAATTAGACTAATTGTGGGGATTGTAAATAGAATAAAAAAAGAATGTTGAACTGGATTGTGTAGTCAATAACAATAATAATGATAAATAGTTAATAGTGAGAAAATAAATACAGGTTAAATACATAAAAAATGGGGAAATCCTATATAAAAAGAACAATTGTTCTGCTATTAGAAGTTACTCGAAGAACAACGGTTCAGTGCTAAAAGATAGCGCGCTATGCGTCATCGTAAACGCTCACTTGATATATATACAAAATTTGTATAATCTATGCAATATTTACACCGTAAAGAACCGCACACCCGGCTTGCGGATAAATGACTACAGAAAACCCAATTTACACTGATAGTCATACGTGCTTTACACCAAATACGTAAAACACACACACACACACACACACACACACATACACACACACACACACACACACACACACACACACACACACACACACACACACACACACACACACACACACACACACACACACACACACACACACACACACACAGATTGCCGCCTTGGTTGATGCTCATCTTTATTTTTCTTGCTTTACATATTTACACACTATATTAAGATTATTAATATCATTATTAGCTTACTTAAGCTGACAAAAGAGCCATGAATGCAGTACTTTTCATTTTTCTTGCATTGTGTATTTAAATATTTTACTAAGCTTACTATTGTTATTACTTTTATTAGAGACCAATCAATATTTTATTATGCTTTTTATGACTAGCGGAAAAAATCATAGTACAACTAATACGCTGTTATGAATATACCTTAATATGAATCAGGATGA
>JAQJVL010006638.1:0-27904 GCA_035578905.1 Stictocephala bisonia | reverse complement strand
TTATATTTCTACTTCTAACTTAATGACTATTTTACTTTTAATATGATGTATATTTAAACCTAAAATGTATATTTTTGCTTTATTTTATTTATTTTAAGTATGTTACTCACTTCTGTAACTACAGTGAGCTAATTACGACACAAAGAATTCATAAAGTTGGATCAACTCATAAATGTAAAATGTTTATGCCTAGTAAAGATATTTTACTCCAATTTCCTATACTCCAATAAATAAGATATTTCAAACAATAGGAAATCTACTTTCGTAGCCAAAAGAAAACTGAGATTGACCAATCAGAAGTCAGTAGCCTCGAGCAAAGTAATCACAGCAACGTGGTCCAACACAAAGTAATCACAGCAACGTGGTCCAACACAAAGTAATCACAGCAACGTGGTCCAACACAAAGTGATCCCAACAACATTGCCATTGTGCTCGCCACGAGGGTGCTTGGCAATAAATATGTTATGATCTACCCCATGGTACCTCGTGGTTAGTATCATTGTGAAGGAGAAAGTTTAGTATTACATTGATAAGTTATATTCAAAAGACTTATTATTTGCTTGCTATGACCATTAGCGATAGTATACGTAAATTTTTTTAAGCAACGAACACTGTGTTCTTTGTTTTTAAGAGTGTCCCTGAGAACTACTGGTTTATCCTGTTCACTAATTAAATTTCTCAGGATCGATTTCATAGTTATTTATAAAATTAATATACAAGTAACCAACTTGTTTCCAATGCACAAAAGACAAAAGTGGTTAGATGATTCCTAATCCGTTCTTTTGACACTAACCTAGATCACAATTTCATTATATGTGATTCAGAGATAGCGCCGAGTTCAGAGGTTGGATTCCTAGGGTTGGTAATTGACAGCAAGCTTGTTTTCTCAAGCCACATTGCCTTGGTGTCTAGCAGAATTAGCAAGGGACTTTTCATTCTACGAAGACTAGCTTGCTTTACAGATAGGCAGGTCCTGCTAACAGTGTACTATGGGTGTATATACCCCCACTTGTCTTATGTGGTGGCAATCTGGGGAGCTCAAAGCTAAAGATCTACACATTTTTAGATTACAAAAGAAAGCCTTACGCATCATTTGTGGTCTCTCTGCTAGGGAATCCTGTAGAAACATCTTCCGCATTAACAATTTATTAACATTCCCATCGATTTATATTTTAGAATCGGTCACCTTTTTAAAAAGAAATTTTCATCTGTTTAATAACTCTGAATTATATAAAATGCACTCTTACTCACTTCGAAATTATGACTATTTAGATATTCCACGTCACCAAACTTCATTTTTTCAGAAACAAATCCAGTTTAATTGCATTAAAATGTACAATGCTTTGCCTCCATATTTAAAGTCAATTGCCGATTTTAAAAAATTCAAAAAAACCTTAAAAGCATTCTTGATACAGGGTGAATACTATTGCATCCGAGACTTTTTGTGTAAATGACTTGATTTGTTCCTTGTATGCATTATATAACTTAGACTAAGATTTGTTGTATAAACTATGTTTTATTGACTATTCCCTGTGACAATGTTTGTTTTTTGGTGAATGAAAATCTGAATCTGAATCTAATAATAATTTCTACATTATAGTATTTATTTTATTCATAACAAGCCTTATTAATGGAAAATGGAAATATTTTCTTTTAATTTTAAAATAAATAACTAATATTTGTATCATTCTCATGTAAAAAAAAAAACATTTAACTCTATATGCACAATACCAGAACAGAGGTTTCTTTACCATGCGAATGACCGTTAACCCTGGCGTGAGAAGAATCGCTTGGCTTCTGTGTCAGATGTGGTATTTCTTCACTATACGAATGACCATTAACCCTGGCGTGAGACGAATCACTTAGCTTCTATGTCAGATGTAGTATTTCTTCACTATACGAATGTCCGTTAACCCTGGCGTGAGACGAATCGCTTGGCTTCTGTGTCAAATGTGGTATTTCTTCACTATGCGAATGACCATTAACCCTGGCGTGAGACGAATCGATTGGCTTCTGTGTCAGATGTGGTATTTCTTCACTATGCGAATGACTGTTAACCCTGGCGTGAGAAGAATCGCTTGGCTTCTGTGTCAGATGTGGTATTTCTTCTCTATACGAATAACCATTAACCCTGGCGTGAGACGAATCGCTTGGCTTCTGTGTCAGATGTGGTATTTCTTCACTATGCGAATGACCGTTAACCCTGGCGTGAGACGAATCGCTTGGCTTCTGTGTCAGATGTGGTATTTCTTCACTATACGAATGTCCGTTAACCATGGCGTCAGACGAATCGCTTGGCTTCTGTGTCAGATGTGGTATTTCTTCACTATACGAATGACCATTAACCCTGGCGTGAGACGAATCGCTTGGCTTCTGTGTCAGATGTGGTATTTCTTCACTATGCGAATGACCGTTAACCCTGGCGTGAGACGAATCGCTTGGCTTCTGTGTCAGATGTGGTATTTCTTCACTATGCGAATGACCATTAACCCTGGCGTAAGACGAATGGCTTGGCTTCTGTGTCTGATGTAGTATTCCTTATCTATGCGAATGTCCGTTAACCATGGCGTCAGACGAATCGCTTGGCTTCTGTGTCAGATGTGGTATTTCTTCAATATGCGAATGTCCGTTAACCCCTGGCGTGAGACGAATCGCTTGGCTTCTGTGTCAGATGTGGTATTTCTTCACTATACGAATGTCCGTTAACCCTGGCGTGAGACGAATCGCTTGGCTTCTGTGTCAGATGTGGTATTTCTTCACTATACGAATGACCATTAACCCTGGCGTGAGACGAATCGCTTGGCTTCTGTGTCAGATGTGGTATTTCTTCACTATGCGAATGACCGTTAACCCTGGCGTGAGACGAATCGCTTGGCTTCTGTGTCAGATGTAGTATTCCTTCACTATGCGAATGTCCGTTATCCATGGCGTCAGATGAATCGCTTGGCTTCTGTATCAGATGTGGAATTTCTTCACTATACGAATGACCGTTAACCCTGGCGTGAGAAGAATCGCTTGGCTTCTGTGTCAGATGTGGTATTTCTTCACTATACGAATGACCATTAACCCTGGCGTGAGACGAATCGCTTAGCTTCTATGTCAGACGGAGTATTTCTTCACTATACGAATGTCCGTTAACCCTGGCGTGAGACGAATCGCTTGGCTTCTGTGTCAAATGTGGTATTTCTTCACTATGCGAATGACCATTAACCCTGGCGTGAGACGAATCGATTGGCTTCTGTGTCAGATGTGGTATTTCTTCACTATGCGAATGACCGTTAACCCTGGCGTGAGAAGAATCGCTTGGCTTCTGTGTCAGATGTGGTATTTCTTCACTATACGAATGACCATTAACCCTGGCGTGAGATGAATCGCTTGGCTTCTGTGTCAGATGTGGTATTTCTTCACTATGCGAATGACCGTTAACCCTGGCGTGAGACGAATCGCTTGGCTTCTGTGTCAGATGTGGTATTTCTTCACTATACGAATGTCCGTTAACCATGGCGTCAGACGAATCGCTTGGCTTCTGTGTCAGATGTGGTATTTCTTCACTATACGAATGACCATTAACCCTGGCGTGAGAAGAATCGCTTGGCTTCTGTGTCAGATGTGGTATTTCTTCACTATACGAATGACCATTAACCCTGGCGTGAGACGAATCGCTTAGCTTCTATGTCAGATGTAGTATTTCTTCACTATACGAATGTCCGTTAACCCTGGCGTGAGACGAATCGCTTGGCTTCTGTGTCAAATGTGGTATTTCTTCACTATGCGAATGACCATTAACCCTGGCGTGAGACGAATCGATTGGCTTCTGTGTCAGATGTGGTATTTCTTCACTATGCGAATGACCGTTAACCCTGGCGTGAGAAGAATCGCTTGGCTTCTGTGTCAGATGTGGTATTTCTTCACTATACGAATGACCATTAACCCTGGCGTGAGACGAATCGCTTAGCTTCTGTGTCAGATGTGGTATTTCTTCACTATGCGAATGACCGTTAACCCTGGCGTGAGACGAATCGCTTGGCTTCTGTGTCAGATGTGGTATTTCTTCACTATACGAATGTCCGTTAACCATGGCGTCAGACGAATCGCTTGGCTTCTGTGTCAGATGTGGTATTTCTTCACTATACGAATGACCTTTAACCCTGGCGTGAGACGAATCGCTTGGCTTCTGTGTCAGATGTGGTATTTCTTCACTATGCGAATGACCGTTAACCCTGGCGTGAGACGAATCGCTTGGCTTCTGTGTCAGATGTGGTATTTCTTCACTATGCGAATGACCATTAACCCTGGCGTAAGACGAATGGCTTGGCTTCTGTGTCTGATGTAGTATTCCTTATCTATGCGAATGTCCGTTAACCATGGCGTCAGACGAATCCCTTGGCTTCTGTGTCAGATGTGGTATTTCTTCAATATGCGAATGTCCGTTAACCCCTGGCGTGAGACGAATCGCTTGGCTTCTGTGTCAGATGTGGTATTTCTTTACCATACAAATGTCCGTTAACCCTGGCGTGAGACGAATCGCTTGGCTTCTGTGTCAGATGTGGTATTTCTTCACTATACGAATGTCCGTTAACCCTGGCGTGAGACGAATCGCTTGGCTTCTGTGTCAGATGTAGTATTCCTTCATTATGCGAATGTCCGTTAAACATGGCGTCAGACGAATCGCTTGGCTTCTGTGGCAAATGTGGTATTTCTTCACTATGCGAATGACCGTTAACCCTAGTGTGAGACGAATGGCTTGGCTTCTGTGTCAGATGTAGTATTCCTTCACTATGCGAATGTCCGTTAACCATGGCGTCAGACGAAACGCTTGGCTTCTGTGTCAAATGTGGTATTTCTTCACTATGCGAATGACCGTTAACCCTGGCGTAAGACGAATGGCTTGGCTTCTGTGTCAGATGTAGTATTCCTTCACTATGCGAATGTCCGTTAGCCATGGCGTCAGACGAAACGCTTGGCTTCTGTGTCAAATGTGGTATTTCTTCACTATGCGAATGACCGTTAACCCTGGCGTGAGACGAATGGCTTGGCTTCTGTGTCAGATGTAGTATTCCTTCACTTTGCAAATGTCCGTTAACCATGGCGTCAGACGAAACGCTTGGCTTCTGTGTCAAATGTGGTATTTCTTCACTATGCGAATGACCGTTAACCCTGGCATAAGAGGAATGGCTTGGCTTCTGTGTCAGATGTAATATTCCTTCACTATGCGAATGTCTATTAACCATGGCGTCAGACGAATCGCTTGGCTTCTGTGTCAAATGTGGTATTTCTTCACTATACGAATGTCCGTTAACCCTGGCGTGAGACGAATCGCTTGGCTTCTGTGTCAAATGTGGTATTTCTTCACTATACGAATGTCCGTTAACCCTGGCGTGAGACGAATCGCTTGGCTTCTGTGTCAGATGTGGTATTTCTTCACTATGCGAATGTCCGTTAACCCTGGCGTGAGACGAATGGGTTGGCTTCTGTTTTAGATGTGGTATTTCTTCACTATGCGAATGTCCGTTAACCCTGGCGTGAGACGAATGGCTTGGCTTCTGTGTCAGATGTGGTATTTCTTCACTATGCGAATGTCCGTTAACCCTGGCGTGAGACGAATCGCTTGGCTTCTGTGTCAGATGTGGTATTTCTTCACTATGCGAATGCTCGTTAAACCTGGCGTGAGACGAATGGCTTGGCTTCTGTGTCAGATGTGGTATTTTTTCACAATGCGAATGCTCGTTAACACTGGCGTGAGACGAATGGCTTGGCATTCAGTGACAGATGTGGTATTTCTTCAGCCCTGCTAAAGTAATGACCCACTCCATTACATTCATTAATCGTTGTCGTTCTTCTGTAAAACTTAATTATACAATTGTCCTAACTTTTTTTATACTACCACATTCAATCTAAAGTAATAATCACCTACATTAAAATGTTGTGAACCAAACATGACACATTTGTTCACGTTAAATAGCAACAATTTTGTAAAATTTATAAATTAATTTTACGTTTTAAACTATTTGATAACTTTTCTCTAATTTATAACAATTTAGTGGATTATCAAATAAAACTCATAATCCCAAATAAATTGGTAACAAATTATGAATCGTCAATTGTAAGGTTCTATGTAAATATTTCTTGGGTCTTCCACACCATACGGCTGTAGACGGGTCTGGTTGTCATAAGTATTTTTGCTGTATGGGTCTATTATGTCGTCAAAGTTGTTAAACCACAAAAAACACAGCTTTACTTTTTTTATACTTATTCAAATACTAATTCTTAAGACAAGGTCATCGATATTTTCTAAACAGTAAAATTCTCATCGGATATAAATCCAATAACAAATAATTATCATGGTATTAAGATATAATCAGCAAGTACTTAAATCCAGGGCTTCATAGTTGCATGGTATCTTAAATTTTGGTCATCAAATTTTAGTAACTGAATTTCTCAAGGACAAAACCGCACAATTAACATTGTTAAATAATCAGCCAAAACGTAAATTTAAAATTTTTCTAACATAAAACATTTCTACACTGAAAGGCAAGGCCTTTTTAAAATTTGAATGTCTTATTCCTTTTTAACTAGATACATGTAATGTTTATTTTCAGGACAAAAAATACTTATACTGTACGACACAACTATCAGAAATAGTTATAAAATCAACTCAAATTATAGACCTATTATATGGGTATTTGCATAATAATTTGATAGAATGATACTATCCTGTTTGTAGTTTTTTCAAACAGAACATGTTTGTGAAATACAATTTTAATATATGTCAGTTAGATTTTATAAAATGTAAAGAATCTTGCTGTCCAGTTTTCTTAATAAATAACATTACATATTTGATTTCTCAGCACTCCGTATTTTGTACAAACATTTATTAGTACTGTCGCTGAATATTTACAGTACTTCATGAACATACTTGGGTGTTTGGTGTATACTAATTGTCTAAGAGCCTCAGCATTTTCTTTTTGCTCAATAGTTTCAATTGTTTGCACGTACTTTGGCATTTGTGATGAGCTAGCGTTACAAATAGGCTTCACAACTTATGTAATGATTATGGAAGGCTCATAAGGAAGCTAAAAGTATCATAAAGTTCTTGTCCGAGTGACTAAAGACACACTCAGATATTTTTGTTCTATATCTATGGTGTTGCAGGATGTGTCCTAAGGCAGTTTTCGACAATTGAGGGTTCAACTGGTAAATGTAAGTTGCTAGATAAAAGATTAGTATGGTGTTGAGTTGCTAAAAATGTAATCTAATTATTTAAATATGCATGTCATCCAACAACAAACATTTTTAATACTACGGACACCCCTGCACGCTTTGCTTGCCAGCCCCATCCCTCGCTGCGTAGTGACACCTCAGCGTTCTTCTCCCTTAGTTTGTGACTTTTGACAAGAAATATCAGTGGTTAAATTGTATCATAATATGTAAATGTATTTCTATTAGCTCATTCACTTTCGTTGAAATCTATTTACAGTTCAAATATGAACGTCTGTAGTTATTACTAATATCTATAAATTTCTCAATAAATATAAATATCTATAAACATAAATATCTAATATCTATAAACATCAGTATTTACATTCTAACACCTGTTAAAATATCAATAGTACAATTATTTACATTTGAAGATCTATTAATTTTTCACTAATTTTAATCTCTCTCCATATTATTCTTATGGTATAAAACGTACTTTGATGGCTTCCTGTGCCCTTTAGGGTTTGATTATTCAAAATTGAAACCTAATTGCACAATTATGAACAGGGACAAACTTTATAATGCCTCAGTCGTTTAAACTGATAAAATATATTTAAAAAATAAAAGTTATAGATCGTCTTATTTTAACAGGTGAATGTAGGGCTAATAAGCCCTCTCTATCACAACCTGGGGGCCAACGCCTTTACGTGACTTCCGAACGACGAAAGCGGCAGGGCAAACACTGTCACTGGTCTTATCGGGAAACGATCCCGGGCCAACTACGTGGCAAGCCACCGCCTTAGCCCCCTAGCTACGGCCGTTCCGAATAATTACTTTAAAAATATATAAGAGAGGAGTTGTGTTGACAGCCGTATTATATGTAATATTTATCTACTTATTATTTCTGTTGCCAAAGAATGTTTAAACTCAAAATAAATTATGTTAGTATGGATACATCTCTACTATAAATTTCGCTGTACTACAAAAAAAGTCTCGTTATTATAGCCCTAAAATATTGCAATGGTTAGTATTATATTCTATTCATATAAGTAGTACATCAAATAGATTATTTATGCGTCGTAATGTAAAGATTAAAATGTTTACAGAATCCCTTGTGTACAGTCAATTAACGTTACTTCCTTTAAAACGTTATTTTAACATATATTGAAGTAAGAACAGACACTAATGTCTTAAGGACCTCGCTTTTACAGAGATTGAGTGCCACAATCAACCAAAGTCACATCCAGAAATCTCCTGGATCTGACAGCCATATGAACAGCTTCGTTGATAGATCACTTGGTATTAACTGTTGAAATGTGGGAGGGGATATTGTCCAGGGCTTTCTATAAACACATATTCACTTTATGAATATATTATATTACAGAATATGAATTTTACCTAAATGTTCCATATGCGAAAATGATGCTTATAAAAGACAAAAGGTTAATCATACGAGTGTGAACTTCGGGTACCATAAATAGGTAGCAACGGTGTAAGAAATTATAAAATAAAAATTATAAATATAATGTGATACGTTAAATAATTTCTGCAAAACATATATTATGTCAAATAATACATTATTTTGAGGTAAAATACAGTGGTCTTAAGGTTTTCGCATACTTCCAAGTGTGATATTTACTTTCATAACAGTTTTTCCCCCAATAATCCAGTTTTACTTCCATAACACTTTGTTTACCAGATATCCGCCATTTTTTTTTTTTTTTTACAAAATAGTTTTTACTTCCGAGTTGGCTCAACCGATCTTTATGAAACTCGCCATATAATGGAAGAGACCAATTCAAGAAAAAAAATTTAACTACATCCAAATTAAAATTTCAAAATGGCGGTCATTTGTATTTTTGCCATTTTCCCGCAATTTCCATTTCAACATTTAAAATGTCCGCCATTTTTAAATTTCAAATTTCATCAAGTGGTTTTTTCTATAATAGTTCATTACTATCCTAACAATTATAGTGAGTTTCATAACGGTCGGTTAAGCAAACTAGGAGATAAAAATTCTTTTGTGAAAAAACAAAATGGCGGATATCTGGTAAACAAAGCGTTTATGGAAAATAATGTTTCTACATTTTATCTTTATTTTTACCAATATAACCATTTAATGAAGTTTGACACTTTACTTTTGGGACACCCTGTATACACAAATATTTTAAAGATATCATTGAGTGCATTCAAACAAAACATGACATCAATTTTAATCATAGCCAACCTAATGTAACCGGTAAACTACTTGATGGTGCAGCCGTAGTACAGTCGTCTCTACGACGTTTTACGGATACTATGAACACGTTTTCAAATCATATTCCTTACACCAACTAAAAAATATTTCAACTAAATTATATCTCATAGTTTTCTGAAAAAAGCTTTTTGTGTACGTTGCAATGCACCGCAATGAACACAAGTGATTGTTGCAGTTATCAAGAAAGATTTAAGAAATAAATAACTGTCCAATTCGTAAAGTAACATTTAACGCTTGTATTTTTACAAATGTGTACATTTATATAAATATTCATATGAAATGAAATTGATAAAAATAAAAATGTCGGAGCTGTAAAAAAATACTGAATACGTCGTAGGTAAATTAATAATTAATTTCGATACGTTATCAATTATAATGAATGAAAAAATATTACAAATGTAGTATCTGGGAGTTTTGTATTATTGAGTTGGTTTTCGATCAGTGGGAGATTAACTAACCTTGATTGCATGTAAATACCGTCACGCAAGTCCATAAACAACGGTCACCATGTGACGCTCAATGGCATGAACCTCAATCACCGGTACACTGTGCTCAATCCATGTGACATTCAATAATTGTTCTATATAGGAAATTATAGATTCTATTAATGACACCGACCGCTTAAGCCTAAGTTCTAATATTATCCTTTATCTTTATTGTTTACTTTTTTCTTTGATCAAACTTTTTTTTTTTTTTTTTTTTTTTTTTTTTTTTTTTTGTAGAATCTTACTCCAAAGTTATTTTGGAATTTGTAATTGCATTTTTTTATTTATTTATCAATGGCAGCAGCCAATTCATAAATTCATAATACAAAAAGTTGGCAATAAAGAATAATACAGTTCACCGTAGAAAAGCAACCGGATTAACATACAGTATAGCAGTAATAAATAAATATCTTATAGTTAGAAATACTAAATAAAAATGCATGAAAACCATATATAAGCATAAAAAAATAACAACTGTCCTTACAAGTTATCAAGAAACAGGAATAATATAGGCCTTATATAAATTAAAAAAGTAAATCCACCAAATACTAAAAAAAGAACGTTATATTATATATATATATATTTAGAGTGCAACAATAAATATGATTCTAAATTAATAAATTAAGAACAATGAATAATAATACCTATAACAAGAATCATCAATCCATAAAATAGTTATAAGATAAATAACAAAGATATGATAATAAATATTTAAACAAGGTTAGTTGTTAATAATATTGATAACAAGCAGTATAAAAAATACTACGGTATATATAACAATATACAGTACTGTATAAGAATACTATTTAAAAAAGATATGTTTTTAAAACCAAAATATGATAGTAAATATTTGACACGATACGTTGATAACGATCATAATGATAACGATAACAATGTTACCAATACCTAACACTATTAATAAATAACAACAAACACATGCACAAGTACACATATACCCTCGAGTAACTAGAGCTGGTATAAATTTAACCACATGGTGTCATAAACAGAGGTAATAACTGATCTTGTAAAAGGTTTGTTTAAGTAGCCATTTTGTTTTATAGTAACAAGTTAAACAGTTTGAGACTGCTATCAGTTGTCTGTAGTTTAGTTTATAAACAAATGTTTGAGAAAGTAGCAACAATTTGTTAACAGTTATAATAAATAAAACAGCTTTGCCGAACTCTGCAAGTTGCGCATCATCTGTCGCTGAAGTAATATCGTCAAATATTTTTGAGTGTGAGCACTTCAGAATGTCCTGTGTTGTGATATTCCGTGTTGTAAACTAGTTCAGCTCTGACAAAGTAGAATCAGGATTTATATTTGTAAATAGATAATTCTATGATATTTTTCAGGAGTAGATTTGTATTATTTTGTTAAAATAAAATATAAAAATAAATATATTAGACTGCTATTTAACAAAATAAAGCGTATAAAAACAATATGACTATAAAGGTCCCCCAATATTAATAAAAATGCAATGACTTTGGACAGTCAAATTAAATTTCTTCCTTTTGATTTTGAAGAAGCTACAATTTGGGAGTTACAAAAAAAATGGGTACGCAAACAATTTGGGTTTTACATATTTATAAGCGTGAATTTCCCTCCACATTGTTTACGTTTACCAGACAATTTCATAAAATAAGTATTTTTGTAAATACAAATTACATAAGAAACTCTAATTCCACGTCCTACCATACAATGTACTAAAACGATAATGAATAATTTGAATACATCAATAGTACTTATTGCCGTTTACATTAATAATTGTAACATTATTGAACTTGTTACTTTATGTTAAACTTCTATTCTATTATATAATTCATGTTTCAGAAAGGATACATACTGCGTTCAATGTACAACAGTTTATTTGTTATTTTGTATTAATTAATTATATGTATTAATCCCTACCAACAGTTTATCATGCCAAAGGCCACTAAGAAATGAATGCGAGTGTTATTTTAATCTATTATGTGTCAAATAAAAGTTATTGTATTTTTATTCTAGAGTTTATTTGTAATACTCGATTAATATTTTTCAATATACCTCGAAAATGTGATGTTAGATTGTGAGACAAAGCCTATGTTTTTAGCCGAAGAAGGCCCTCTTTGTCTTTAAAAGGAGTGCCTAATGTACTTCCATCACTCAAAAATACATTAGCGTCTTTGTACCTGCGTCTAAATGTTGTTAGGTCTGTTTGCAATTATCAAAATAGGGAAGATATGTAGAAGATGTATAGATATGATGATGACACTACTTGAAATATAAATAAATGAAGGAAAGAACAAATAACGGCGACTTATTTAAATAGTTCCTCTACCTAGCCCAGATATCTTAAAATATCTATTTCAGTTGAACGTATGTCTTGTACTAAATTAAATAATTACCTTCGTCAATCAGCTCATAAGTTCGTACCAAATGAGTCAGCTACTTGCTCGAGTGCGTGAAATGTGTGTCTCGGAACAGGCCTGTTTAGTAAAATTTGTTTTCGTAATGTGTGTAATGTGTGTGTTGTCTGTGTCAGTTTTTTATTTTATATTTTAACGACGCCTTATGGCTGAACTTCAATGTCTGAAGATGGCACTTTGATGTCGAAACGGCCGTAACATTTGTTACGAACTTATGAGCTGATTGACGAAGGTAATTATTTAATTTAGTCTTATAAGCAGCTCAGGGGCTAGAAAATACGTATTTTAAGTATGTCTTGTATTCAACACCTATATATATTAAAGTAGGTCATTGTAAAACCTTAATTGATACTTAATTAAGTATTACTTAATACAAGTAAATAAGTTGTAACTAATTAATTCCAGCTTACCCATTTTTAGAAACATTTCCGAACATCACAAAACAATTCCTGATCAACCATCCCCAATACGTAATGTTTTCAATATCATCCGACTTAGATATGTTGTAAAACTCACATTAAACAATTCTGAGAATAGGTTAATTCTAACATGATTGATGGTAGCCTTACATCTATTTCCATGGAACTTTTAGCGATACACCTCTTCTATATAAATCTGAAAAGACAATTGTAATACACAAAATGCAATTGAATCTTTAAAATATTGGAATCAGATAAGTTTGTAGAAACAAAGGCTAACCTTTTTTTCGGCGTACATTTTGACCTACATATGTTTCCTGCGAGCTACTTGCACCATTGAAAAATTTCGTTTTATTTATACCTAAATACTTTTTTAGTGTAGTTTAAACAATGTTTCCCACAACGGTAGGATAATTCCAAGAAGTACAATCAGCACTTTCATCCGAGTTTTTACGAAAATCCAAGCAAATATTTATTCATCGTCAATATGCTGGATAAGAAACAAACATTATTGATCAGTATCACAGAGTTTAGACTGTTTAAAATAGTTAAGAAGTCTTGATGAGTGTTTGTTTAATATGAAATATAATTTATGTTATAGACTTTCAGTTTGTTATTTACAATTATTTGAAAATTTTTACTCCTATTATGTAGTGTAAAACTGATTTAGTCTTTATGAATAAAAAATAAACATAATATTCCTAATTAATTAATCAATCACATGAATAAATGTTATAATTTATTTCAAAAATACCTTATATTAATCCTATTTTTTATGAAAACATGTTTAACCATTGCTATTTTTCTAATAAAATCCTTAAAAATGTTTCCTTTGTATTTACACAAAAATATATTTTTGAGCTAAACTCAAATTTATTTAAAAAAATGGGCATCATTCACCAGGAACACAGATTTTTTATATCCTTTACTAATTATATTTAGAATACATAACATATTCTGAGTACAGAAAGTTACGATGAAATGAACAACATAATCCTTCAAAATTCCCTTAGAAATATTTGTCTAACTGCATTCCTGCCAACGAATAAAATAAACAACTATCTGGTTTTCAATCACATTGGTTTTATAAAATGTAGCAGTAAGTTATTGTCGTGCCAAGGTTAACGGCGTGACAGAATGTTGGTGAAACGTCGGAGGGATTTATTGAGAGTGTTTTGGAAAGAATTAAGGCAATAGAAACACAGATTGACGGATTGTTTTCTGCAGAGTGGCGAGTAATCATTAGCTTGTTGCATTATTATACTTGACCTTGTATGATATATTGAACCTGTTGTTGGAAGTAAATTAATAAAAAATAACATATTCCTGGTTTGGAATTGGATTAAATATGGTAAAGTTGGATGGTTCTGTTAGACTTGCTGTTACACTGAAATAACTTCACCCAAACAACAGGCCTATTGGTTTTTGTATTTAAATTTAATTTTCAATCATATTATATTTGCCAATTTGCAAGTAAATGTAGTTTGTTTTAGTAGTATATTTGTGCATTTTGTGAATAAATTGTAATATTTTTGTGTTCTGTAACACTTTCTAATGAATACACATCTATTGAACTTTCAGTTGTACTTTATATGTACCAACAAGTATTAATGTAGAATAATTAAAAAACTTTTTAACAATTATGAAGTATAATTAATTTAGATATCGATTGTAATTGTCATAAACTCAACAGTAGCGCTCTTTGTGAAAGGAAATTAAATCTTTAATGTAATTATACCATTCAACATAATACTGATATGGCCTTGTTATTAAGAGAGCTGGTTCTATTGAAGATACATTTTATTAGCTGATACTAGTAACGAATTTAACTTTTAGATCACAGATATATATAACAATTATCTAGCCGTACATGTATGGGTGGGTGGGTGGGTCAAAACTACCGTACATGTATGAATGGGTGAGGTCTCTCACTGCGATCGTGAGACATCAGACTTCGGCCTCGGTTTGTGACTCGTTACTAGATTAACGTAGTGAGTAACAATACGCATTTTTAGTATTGTTTTATTTTATAAGATAAAAAAAAATTAGTATTGAATGTTTAGAATACTAATGGTATTTCTTATGGGAGAAAAGAGTTCTAATAAATGCTGTTTTTACCCTTTAAGGTTAAAATTTCCAAAAATACTTTCATATTGCACCTCTATGATACAAAATATGAATTAGCTCAAAATGTCGAATCAATCAGACGCACAGTTATGGAGACCTCATGAAGAGTAAGACAGTCAATGGCATTTCTCTTTATAACAACACTTGTATCTTTTATTACCCTACTGCTATCATAAACATTAATTCTTATATGTACACAATATACTATAGAACTAATACAAATCAATGGTGTTTTGTTCTGTTATTACTTGTATTAACTTAAACATGTCTTCCTACTTCAAAGACAATGGATTTTGTAAAGTAATTTCTTGATTTTCATATATGACCATTATTTTGTTGCCTGAGTGACAGCTCACTGATGGACTGTCGTCTTGTCAAGATCCAGTGTTCGAATCATCGACTGAGCTAACGGCAGTGTACAGTAGTGTGAATTGTATTAGGACACACACTTCACTCGATAAATAGATTTCACACACAAATCTATGTGAACTAGTGTGCAAATTTTTCGATAAAACTGTATTTAATAAATGAATTACTGAAAATAATTTTTAACATGACAGAGAAACACAATTCCAATCAACAAATAATTCATGTTTACTTATTAAAATATGTTTGTATTGAAATTAAAACGCAGAGTAAAGCTTGTTTTTGACGCTTTCAATTTTAATCATCGAAATGGTTTTTGTATGATGGTGGATGTATAGTGCCATAAACTGAGCTTTGTCGTACAACAATATGTGTAGTGTGGTACTCCATTTCCTTTCTGCGTGAAGTTGCTGCTAGTTCCATAACATAAACGTTTCACGAACCTTCAGTCATAGTTTGAGGATTTCATAATTAGGATAAAAACAAAAAAATTTACCAATAACTAAAGCGTCCGGTTCAGACAGAATGTGCCAAAACGGAAACAGCTTCTCGTAAATATATGACCCGGTATATCTCCCTTACCATGTAAGAGGGAGATGTAATGGATACAAACAAGCACACCCTCCCAGTCATAAATACTGACAACAAGCATGAGGCACGCAGCCACTGTGACTGTCACTTAAATGCGTTGTTTCCAAAGATGAAATACGCTACACATTGCACGTGACGTCTTCTACATCTCCACGGGTAACTCATATGGATAAGGGGGGAATCCTTGTGTATAATACGTGAAGCCGTTTTTTGTCAACACAACTCCTCCCTTATTTCTTGACCAATTTAAACGGTTGAGGTATCAACAAATTTGCTTCTGTTCATAATTGTGCAATAAGGTCTTAATGCTTCAATATCTGTACCCTGAAGGGGATTGGAAAAGCCCTCAAAGTACGTTTTTTCCCCATAATAATAGTATTAAGAAAGATGTAAATTAATCTAAATGTAACAACTGTTCAAATGTAAAAAATAAATATTCATGTAATATTAACAACTTTTTTGAATGTACGTTTAAATATTAATTTCCATAATATTAAGAAGGTCAATATCTTCCTTACTGTTAAACAGAGAGTAAAAATAAATACAAACTTTAAAATTTAGGTCAAATAAAAACATTGCGTGTTTCTATGTATACAAATAATAAGTTGAGCTATTGTTGATAAATTTACATGTTATGATTTTAGTTAATACAGTTTCATCACTCATATTTTAATTAAGTATAAAGCCACATTCCGAGGCCGAAAGCCAAGGTTTCACGAGCTTTCGGTTGGCACACGAAGCGTCAGGGATGTCCCCTAGTAAAGTTAATGTTGTATGTTTACGTTTGAGAGCAGGTGCAGATCGACTTATTTGTAAGGGCGTTTTGTTAAAAATGCTACAGAACAGCTGATAAGGCAAACACATCGATAGGTTTGATTTGAAAACTTTCGAATAGGTAAAATTGTTTAAGGCAGGAAAAGGTTATTGTTAAAGATAATCTTTTAAATTAACCTGATACCTAGAGACGTCTCTGTAGAGCTTTTTTAAAACAAGAGTACTAATAATTGGCTGAACGAGTTTTTTTCAGATTTTACGTTCTCTTCATATCAATAATTTACGAGAGGGTAAGTGGTTTTAATAGGGAAGAGCCTATTCCGTAGATTATTTGCTCGTGCTTAATTGTGTCTTATTAAAGACATGCTTCTGAGAAGTTCATGAATCAGAGTGTCGTGAATAGTTGTACATAGTATGTGAACAAATGTTGATTCATTTGTGTACAAGAAGGTCAGTACAATACATTGTTCAAAGTGATATTGTTAAAAAAAATGTGAAAATTTGCAATTAATTGCACGCAGCATACAATTTGTATATCGCAAGTTCCTAGAAATAGGCTGATTAATCACTCTTTTGATGTTATGGAACACAGTTTCAAGAACTTAATAGATAGTTAAAGGTTGCTATAAGAAGAGACCATCATATAAACATGATGTACTTAAAATGTTTAAGCAAGTATTTTATCCACATAAAAATGTCATATGTTTGTACGCATTTAAAAATGTGACATGTACTTAAAATTATGACGAATAAAATCTTACAAGAGTATTGTATAATTGCCATGGATAAATATAAGCTCATATTTATGAGTGCTTGTATAAATATATTTCAGTCATGAGTTTTGGAGATTTGAACTTTTATTATTAATTTATAAAATGCTTCATCAATAATCCATACCAAACACTTAACACATAACAAACACAGGAAAACGTTCCAAATATATAACGATGTTTTTGTCACTAAATAAAGGTAGGAGATACTTTCGGTTGGTATTTTTAGACTGAGGAAGTTTTCCGGCTCAATTGTTCAGTAGATTGAAAATCTTCGTCAAAATGTTTGGTACAATACGGGAGAGAATGTCGAAGTAATATGTCATTGTGGTACAACCTTTTGTTTGTGAAGAGTGGAACCTTCTTTTGAAACATGGCAGATTTTTTTTAATTTAGCTTTTTTTATTAGTTTAGTATTTTATCTATTATTTACCGTTGTGGTCGCCAACTATCTTTTTTAGATGACAAAGTACTTTCACAAATAATAATATCAAGAGCACAAGTATATTATTTATTTATCAACATCGCTAAGAAATTCTGCGCTTCGTCAACATTAAGTATTTAATATGTGCGATAAATTGCTTTTGCATTCCTCAATAGAAAATTTCAAGTGCTGGCCTATAAAAATCATTCTCAACTTTGTTTTACATTACTTTGAAAAAAGATGAAAACAATTGAATCTGAGTTCAAAATATGAATTTACTGAAAGTAAAAAATATTTTAAGATCTGAATACTATATTATGACTATTTTTTAGAACTTGTGATTTTGTTCTATTATGTGGATCTACTATGTGAGAATAATTGAATTTTTATTTCATCTAGAATATTTAATTGAACTGCAACATTTATTGTGTTTATGAGTTATAAAAAATTTGACACACATTAATACTCTTCACAATGTCATTAGGAGAGATTATATTACTCATTTATTTACTTATCAATTTAGGGTGTATACTTGTAATATAACTTAATGTTTGAAACTAAATTCAGTTTCTTTCAAATTGCATGTGCAAGTAAGCTGAAAGTTTAATACAATTTTTATCAGAATTAAACTATTACATACGGTACCGTTTTTGCTTGAATGTACTAACACTGACCTGAAATGTAACATTACTGAAATAAAAAAGTATATATTTTGAGAACTATTTTATTACAGTTCAATAGATGTTCAGATATTATATTATAAACATTGGTACTACAAAAAGGAACGTAACTTAATTGTAAGAGGAGGGATTTGATTAGCAGTTTCCATTTTGACGATATCAAGGCATACTTCATGATCTTCCACATTCATGGGCTGATAAAAAAAGGCAACAAATAACTAAAATACTCTCATATTATTTTCATACATAAAATGCAGTTGTCTATATTAACTGTATATTTTGTAATATAGACAATACACGCTATGCGAATAATTTCAACTTTACAATATCAACAGTAAGTTTGAAAAAGTCAACAATTTTCAATTTTAAATACTTTGATGGCTTTTAGAAAACAAACTATTATTTTCTGAGTTTTTTTTAGATATAATTATAATAAATAAATACCAACATAATACACATTCCCCAAATAACTAGTGAATTGAAGAAATTATGTTTTTTAACTTAAGAAATCTAGCTTTATTGAAATAAATCTATTAGGGCAGCCAATATGAAAGAATAAAAATAAAAGATATCCGTTATAAGTAATTATCCGTATAAAATGCTTATTAAAAAACAAATTTAAATTTACCAAAGCATAAACCAATTAAATAAATAAATTCCTTTAACACAAGGAGTGTTACTAGAAGAACTAAGTGCCTAAGAAGATTTCAAACAAGGCAAATTTCCTCATTAATTATTAGCAAGGATTACTTAAATCGTTATAGAAAGTATTTTCATCCAGTCTAAAACGTCCTCTTATTTCACAGTTTAAGGTTTTGTATGTAAATCAAATTTAAATATTAAAAGTAGATTTCATTCAAATACCATCTTGTCACTATTACCACTTCTTATAACAAGTTTAATAAATATAACTCACCTTGTTTGATATTTACAAATATGTCGATGGGGAAATATGTAGAAAGCAACTGCATTCAATCTATGTCATGATGAAACATTCCATAGGTAACCCACATCCTTTCAGAGAGACTGAAGTATTTACTTGAATGTCAGTTTAAACTGTCTCTCCAATAAACTGCCGTCCTTAACTAACAAAAACAAACATAAACTCAAACAGTTATTACTTATGAGTTTTATGTATATATATATATATATATATATATATATATATATATAAACATAAAAATATAAATATAAAAAAATATATATAAAAAACAGATTTCCAATAACTATTTGTATTAGTCGATTAGAAGTTAGATTTTACTAATGAGCAAGACAAACGGGGACATCATTTTTGGAAACAGGTTCTAAGAAATTAAACGATTGTTAGCATATTTCTGAACAAATTATAATTAAAACAAAAGTAAATTACCAAAGCAAAATAGCATATATATTAGAACCTGTTTCCAAAAATATTGTCCCCGTTTGTCTTGCTCTTTAGTAAAATTTAACTTCTAATCGACTATTACAAATAGTTATTGGAAATCTATTTTTTGTTTTGATAGATTTTCAGTTTTAATTCATTGACCTGGGCCTGGTTTTATAATTTTAACTAATTAAAAGACAAAAAACATTATGAAACTTTATCCAAGTGCTGGCTTACAGCCTGTAAACCATTCTTCATTCATTTATTTTATTTTAAAATATTACTTTTAAATAAAATAAATTAAATTATTCCCCCTTAACCACTCAAACTTTTAATCTGCTTACAAAATACAGTCTCAATCAAGAGAACAAAACCTACACTATTAAATGTAGGTCAACTCATTTAAGAAGCGTCTTTTAAAAATGTAGAACACATATCCTTGAAAATTTAATATTGATCGTAATTATCTACTTTATAATAAATAATATGTACATATTGGAGCAATATTAATATAACTTAGAAGGGACAATGAGATAGGACAATATATTTACGTATATTCTAACACGAGCAAGATAATTATAACATTCTATGAGTACATCAAGAGGTGGCGGCCATTTATACAAATTGTTGGGGCCAAAACAAAAACTTGAATTGATAATTGTATTAATAAATTAAACGGACAATTTAAAGTAAAAATATATGGTTAAAATGTTAATCAGAGAGGGTCAAGAAAACAAACAATTTGGTCAAGTGAATGAATGAAATACGTTTTAAGAATAAGAAATAAAATAATTGTTACCATCCATTTTTTCGACGACATTAATTCAACTTAAATTGGCGTCAGACGATTAATATATACGAGTAGTCTCTTTAATTCAAAATAATTGATTATATTCATTTTAACCGTTTGGTTGGATTCTGATCAGCAGAAGTTATCATTGAGCAGTAAACACTCTAGGAAGTTTCTGGGTGTGTTAGTTTTATTCACAAAGCATAATAAAGTTTATAACTTGTCCATGGTACAGGCGTTTGAATGTATTTTCTGTTTTGACCAAAAAGATGTATTTTGTAATATTTATAAGCTTTCAAGAAAAGCTCCAATCGGTAATTATAACAGGTTCTACGTATCTAAAGCCCAGAGAAGCTTTAACCACTTCATTTTTTTTTATGTCAAAATCAACAGCATTAATAACAGTTGTCTACCCTTGAAATAAAAACACATATTATTTTGTTTTTATTTTTTTTTATCATTTTATTCCATGTTACGAGGGTCCCACACAGAGTACTATGAATGAGATGTATTATGTGTTTTCTGAAACATTTTATAACATTTAAGCTACAATTGTATGCTGCAAGACTAATGAATGATTATCGTACATACTAATTTGGAAATATTTAATTATTTTGTTTTTTAAATGAATGTATATTTTTTTCATCTATGTTGATAGTTTTCTGTCTATTGTCTATATTGATTGATACTTATCCACTTATATTTATAAATGTAATTTTATACATTTATGTTTATAAATACTGTACAATGTTATACATAAATGTATGTTATGAACTTCACGTATAATTTTGAACATAACTATCGCCTAAAATTGGTGGTGGCTAGGGCAAAGGCCAACTGACCTAACAGTTTGTACTTCACTCTTTGAATAAATATCACGCTCAGGCCTGCAGGCTCATGTGAACTGGCGGTTGAAATTTTTTATATAAAAATAATGGTACTTTATAAATTATTTGTACGATTTTTTAATGTGTGTAATGATTTAGCCATTGGAAGAAAATAAACAAATGAAAAATATATATACTATTAGTTCTAATTCTCGTTTTGTACCTAGACTTCTAAATACATTTATTACCTTCTATATTCTAAATACCTTAATTTTGAACATTTCAAATTAAATAAGCTCAAGAAACAAAGTTAATATAAATAACAAATCTTTTCATTTATAAGGAAAAAGTGTCTAGTTTGAGTTTTATAAACTTTGAAAGTGGACTGTTTCCATACAAACAAGCCAGCCTTTCGTGTGTTGGTACAGTCAGCAGCGAGGCAGATGTATGTTTTATTCAACCTGAAATTGATTCAGTTCGTTTACTATTACTTACAAATTCAATAGAATTTACATTTCACACACACTCTCTTTCTATGATTTTTTAATAATTGAGAGTCATAAATCGTATATTTTCCAGCACAGTTATTGTAATTATGATCGTCTATTACCGACATTTAAACAGATGTTACACATAATGTGAGAGACTAAGTGAATTGAATATTTTACGTATTGTCTATTTTTAACAACAATAATCAAACTTAATAGTCATTGCTCTTTATAGGAAATATAAATCATGTATAACGAGTGACCTATTGTTTCTTCTGCCCTTTATTTTGGGTTTATAAAAAGTATTGAATAAGAGAACATACAACTGTTTTGTTTTGTGATAAAAAAAACTAGCAGTAATGCAAGCATCCCAGCTTTAACTACAATATTAAATTGGTTTATACTGATTACTTAACAAAAAACAAAATATTACAATAATACTAATAGTAGTTACAATAATACGAATAGTAGTTACAATAGTACTAATAGTAGTTACAATAATAGTAATAGTAGTTACAATAATACTAATAGTAGTTACAATAATACTAATAGTAGTTACAATAATAGTAATATTAGTTACAATAATACTAATAGTAATTACAATAATACTAATAGTAGCAAGGGTTGAATGATGCACAGCATAAAAAAATAACAATCATGTCAGTATTAATCTGAAAACAGTCAAGTGATTTTGGCTTCCTGAAAATAGTTTTAGTATTCATAAAGACATATATAACTTTTTATTTAAAATCAAATTTTCAAGAACTTTCAAAAGAAATATATGATTGAAGTTAGGTATATATTTAGTTAAACACATTTGTTCAATTTATTTTGTAAAAGTATGTAAAAATGTATACAATTTTGGATACCTTGAAAGTGGAAATACGGTTTCACATAGAGATATATTTTTAACTTAGTCATATATATAGCGAATGTTAAGACTAGCTGAAAATCGGTTGCTTTCAGCTGTTCTCTTTTCTAAAAGGTTATTTTTATGAAAAGAAAAATTGTATTCATCAATATATGAATACAAACGCGTTTCGTTCAGTACCATATATTTTAAAGATTAAATCGATGTGGGTTGGCTCATTTACAAATTTATAACCTCCAAAACTTACACTCATTAAAAATAAATATTATTCCATTATTTGTAAATACTTTACATTACAATTTATATGCTAAAAGCATTGATTATATAAACCTACAATAGATAAACCATCTATTTGTGGCATAATTTTGTTAGTTAGTGAGCCCCGCAACCACAGCTGGTTTAAACTGCATTATATTTACACGGGACTAGACTAGCGCCTCAAAATGGACCACAAAAACAGCTGATATTTCGAGACTCAACATTTAACATTGGATGGGATATCTATTTGTGTATAAAATCAATGCTAAAAGGTAGTAATCTTCTTTTATGAGAAATGTTATACAAGTTTTGAGTATTGTTAAGTTAAATCGTATTTCAGAATACAGAACTAATTTGAGAACTAATTTACCTCAGTGTAGTTAACAGAATGTGATTGTGGAGTGTGGCTGAGGCACTCCTGCACTAATAACCATCATCTTGCACACACTGCACTCACTTGACTGTGAACAGATGTAGTATTTTATATAATTTTGGATTAGAGAATTTAAGACATTAATTACATCAACCAGTCGATCAACTAATTATTATCACAAATTAGTCCTAAATTATAAAATAACCTTAAGGTCTTGATAAATTAAGTAATTTTTAACTGTAAATACATGCTTACTGTAAGACAAAGTAATTCGTAATTAGAACGAAAATTCGGTGAACTTTAGCCCGTGAGCCAAGGTATCTTTATTTAGTTTTGTTATAATAAATTAAAATATTTACTTATGCAGATTTTTAATTTACAAAAAAAATATTGAAAAGTGAGGAAACAATTAGGCACTTGTAGTTCAAACATTGAAGAGGTGTTTAATTGCAAATTAATTGCATGTATCGCTTACGAATTGGAATACAATAAAGTGTGTGATGTCGTAGCAAGAAATAGTAATTTAATATTGATTTTTACTCTCCAATCCATCCCTCCACAAATTGTTGGTAATGACCCACCAATACGCGTTCAGCGATACTGACCCAAACACCCACCCATACACGTACAGTGTTTATGGCATATTGTCCTTTTTTATGTTACGTTTCGATAGTATGGTTTAAAACTGTACTTTACATTAGTCTCTCATTACTTTTATAAACTTTGTTAAATTGCCCACAACTTCTGTAATTAATTTTACTCTCTAGGAGAGAAGTCCTAGAAACGATGAGGAAGTTACAGAGCAAGCAGAAATCAAATCAAATCAAAATCAAAATTCTTTATTGTAAAAGATAATATACATTGTATTACAAGCGTCATGGAATCACACAAAGATATATATTTGAGATTTTAAATTGACAGCATTGGCTTAAGTAACTCATCGACTGAGTAACAAGCAGCCTCTATCAAATAACTCTTAAGCAATGCCTTAAAATTTTTAGGGTCCGTTTCGTTCCTAATTTGGCTCGGGATTCTATTAAATAGTTTCGGGCCTAAATTTTGTGGCAATTTAGCAGCGAGCTGAAGTCTGTGAGAAGTCTGTCTGTGTGTGTTCCTGTGGCGAGTGTTGTGAGAATGTATGTCAGAGCCCGTTAGAACAGTATTCGACTTAAATCTATAAAATATTATAACTTCAAATATGTATATTGACGGTAGGGTTAAGATGTTAAAAGATTTAAACAATTCTCTACAGGAAGACCGTCTATTTACTCCCGCCATGATTCGGATGGCTCTTTTTTGAAGTCGGAAGACTCTCAAGAAATTTTTCTGAGAAGTTGAGCCCCATAGCACTACACCATATCTTAGGCTAGACTCTATAAGAGAAGTATATATCAATCTCATCAGGAAATTATTTTTGTAATTCGCGAGTCTACCTAACAAAAATAGTTGACTGGACAATTTAGAACAAAGTAGATCAATATACGAAGACCAAGAAAAAAATCTATCGAAAATCAATCCCAAATATTTACACTCATCACTTAAAGACAGTTCATTATCACTCATGAAAATACAGGGATCTAATTCATCATGAATATTTTGTGAAAAAAACAAGCATTTCGTCTTGGAAGCATTTACATGGAGATTATTACTATTTAGGTATTGGTACAGCTCGGAGAGCTGCAAATAACTTTCTATTTCCAAACTACTTAAAATTTTGTTCATAAAAACAAGGGATATATCATCGGCGTAAAAAGTAGCAAGTAGATTTGGAAACATTTCAGTCAAATCATTCAAATAAAGAATGAAAAGAATCGGGCCTAAAACAGAACCTTGAGGGATTCCGAATGTTACATTGAGATTATTGGACTGCATGTTATTTATATTAACCTTATGACATCTTTTAGTAAGATAAGATTTAATCCATTCTAGAGGCAAACCACGGATTCCAAGGTTGTAGAGTTTTTCAAAAAGTATATTGTGGTTTAAAGAGTCAAATGCCTTCTGTAGATCTAAAAATACGCCTATGGCTTTAGATTTTTTATCCAGTGCTGTAATTATTTTCGTGACGAAATCGACCATTGCATCAGTTGTGCTTTTACCCTTCGTGAACCCAAACTGTTCCTTACATAACATATTTTGTTCTGTTAAAAAGTTTAATAGCCTATGAACAAATACATACTCAAATATTTTAGATATGGTCGAAACATTAGCAATCGGACGCCAATTTTCAGGCTTACTCGAGTCACCTTCCTTATATATCGGCCTTATTATTGTTTGTTTGAGGTCTTGTGGAAATACACCCTCTGAGAATGACGTATTAATCACCTCTGCAAGGGCGTTGTTGATATATGGTGCACAATGGCGAATAACTCTGTGTGTTATGCCATCGTACCCAGCAGAATTAGAGTTTCTTAAGCTTAATATTATATTGTGAACCTCAGAAGGATCTGTGGGACGCAAAACAAATGAACTAGAGTAAGTTTTATAAGACCTTGACTGCATAACGGGCTCTGTTATCTTTGAATAGTTTTGTTTACCGATGTTCGCAAAATAAAGGTTAAACTCGTTTGGGCTGGGTATTTTGGCTGGTAAAGGAACCTGTTTCCTCAGTCTTTCCATATCTATTGACCTCCAAGCTTCCCTTGTCAGATTATTAGCTGTGGTAAGTTTCTTACATAAATAAGTTGACTTAGCCAACCTGATAACTTTACGATAGATATTTCTGTAGTTTTTATAATAATTTAAAAAACCTGTACTACTATTAGTCTTCCTTTTGAAGTCAAGCTCTTTGAGCTTCCTAGATGATATAACTATATCTTGAGTTAACCAAGGCTTATTTGGCTTATTATTGACCTTACTTTTCTGTTGCAATGGACACGCTAATGAAAGATTGTATTTTAGGATGTTTAAAAATGTACGACATTTCCCTTGAGCATCCGGGCTCTTTTGCATAGAGTCCCAATTTTCATTTTTCAACACTAAACTTAAACTGTTTAAGTTTTCCAGGCATGTGTTATGAGTCAGTTGATTGTTGTGCCGGGGCGTGGGTTTTGGAGCGGGTGAATTTTGTATTGTTAGATTAATGACTTGTGCAAAGTGATCAGACAAGCCGGTGCCTATTACTTGCACTTGTAATAATTCACTATCAATGTTGGAAATTACGTGATCTATCAACGTTGAAGAGGTGCTTGTCACTCTAGTCGGTGAATCTACAAATTGTTTCAAGTTGAATTCATGCATTACATCTCTCAATCTGATAATGGTAGGGGAGTAAAGCAGTCACTGGAATAATAACTATAATTAAGTACCCTTTTATTCATTTTTTATAGTAATACACGACCGGTTTCGGCTCTTAGGCCACCTTCAGAGTGTAAATAATACAAACTATAATAAATGAACAATTATAAAAATAAAACAGATGAAAATAACATAACATATGATTAATTTAGTGTGTGGGTAAGTTGAATTTTACTTTTAATTCGTATGTTTTTTTTTAATTTATTTTATTTTTTCATATATAGGATTTTTCATGTTAATTTGTGTATTTAATATGTTCTGTGGTTCATTATAATTTTTTATGTATATGTGTAAATTTTCTTTGGAACACATTTTTTCTCCTTCTTCTCATATTCTAAAATTTTAATATTTTCATTGATATTTTGGTAACTGTGATTTGACTGGAGAATATGTTCAGCAAAGTTAGATTTAAAAGATGTTGAGTTGTTGTTTCTAATGGCTTGTATGTGTTCTCGAAACGTAAATTAAATCTTTTTCCGGTTTGCCCTATGTAAAAAGAATTGCATTCTAGCATTTTATTTTATATATTCCAGATTTTTCACTTGTTATTTTTATTTTCTTTGTTGGATAGTTTGTTAATTTAAGTAAAAGTATTTTTCTTTGTTTTATAACTGAGTGTATATTTACTGTGTTGAAATTTCTTTCTAATAACCTTATTCATTTTTGTATTATAAGGAACACTGATAGATTTTTCTGTTCTTTTTGTTTCATTTTCTTATTTTTGATTCCTTTTATTCTTTTTATAATTTTGTAAACAATTGTCAGATTGTCACCATTTTTCGAAGCTAGTATTTTATTGTTGTTTTTTCTTCTTCATAATCAGATTTTTTCATTGGGAAATTTAACATTCTGTTTATCATTGATTTGAAACTAGATAATATGTACTTTTAAGGGTGGTTAGAATTATATGGAATTGGTAAGTCACTTGATTCCATATAATTGATATATAAGTGACTTACATCCTTAAAAAATACTATATATGGAAAAAATAAGAGAAATTTAAATAAACATAAGAATCAAAAGCAAAATTCAACTTACCCACACACTAAATTAATCATATGTTATTTTCATCTATTTTATTTTTATAATTGTTCATTTATTATAGTTTGTATTATTTACAGTCTGAAGATGGCCTGAGAGCC
>JAQJVL010006637.1:0-27886 GCA_035578905.1 Stictocephala bisonia | reverse complement strand
TCATTATTACATTTCATTAGACAATCTAAAAATAACAATCTATTTTTCATTTCAGCCAATTCAAATGTATACCAATTGTAAAGTACAATTACACTTTTCTACTCATAATAGAATTTTTACTAGAGATTAATTAGTTCAGTGGAAATAATAATTAAACTAAACGTTTTAGGTACTTATAATCTTTTACTCTGGAACACAAATACAATACACAATTCTTTTCCTTCAACAATAAAACTATCTAATATTTAACATCTGTCAATAATATTCTTTAAATCAACAAATTAAATAATAACATAACATAAAAGGCATAGAGCAAATATTAAATTTTAGTAAATAATTTACCAAACAGCTGTTTTAATACATGAAAATTATAGTCCATTTCATTCTCCCACCTTGAGTAATTTACAATTAATTACTCAACTTGTATTCCCTCATATGTCGTACTTGTTGGGTTTGTTTATAATTCTTCCTGATCGAGTTTTAATAATATTTTTGTTTTCCTCGTAATTTATTTTTGCTTCTTCTTCTAATGAGTTTGCTTTCCTTTTCATTACTTCAGACTCTTTGCTTGATATTTCCAAATGATAAAGTTTTTGAACAGGTCTTGTAAGAGTTCCTTGTGAAGTTTTCACTTTAGCTACTCGTATAACTCCTTCCTTATCAGGCATCACTTCCACAACAACAGCTAGAGGCCAATCCACTCGCTTGAGATTATTGCATTCAATCAGAACAACATCACCAACTTGCAATACACTATCTCTCTTCTTTAAGTTTATTCGTTGAGTAAGTTGTCCCAAATATTCTTGCTTGAATCGCTCTCTCAACTCTTGTTTCAATGTACGTAGGTATTTCAATCTTCTATTGAGACTTGTTTCATCCAATTGATCTAAATCAGGAACACCAATTTCTCTGAGGTCTTGTAAAAAATGATTAGGTGTAAGTGGTAATAGCTCTTCCAGTCCATCATAGATGTATGTGAGTGGTCTCGAATTTATCACCGCTTCACAATCGCAAAGTATTGTTATCATTTCTTGATAACTAAGACTGGCTCGTCCTAGTGTTCTTCTTAAGAGTTCTTTGAGAATCCGAACTATCCTTTCCCACCAGCCACCCCACCAAGGAGATGCTGGAGGAATCATTTTCCATTTAATGTGGTTGGCGGAACTAAATTTCTTGATATCGTCCCAATTTATTTCTTCTAGCAAATTTCTTGCGCCAACATAATTAGATCCGTTGTCAGAATAAATTGTGGCTGGTCTTCCTCGACGAGCAATGAATCTTCTCAAGGCTTGCAGAAATGATTCCGAGGATAGAGAAGTTACCAATTCAAAATGGACAGCCCTATACACAGCACATGTGAAGATGCATATCCAAGCTTTTTCCTTTTTCTTCAGGTAAAGAGGTCCTGCAAAATCAGATCCAGTTACTTCGAATACTGAACAATCTTTCATACGATCCATAGGTAAGGTACCTGTGATCGGTTCCATTTTTTGACTCTTTTGTCGTTTGCATTTAACACATTTTGATATTGCATTTCTCACAGTTTTTCTTCCTCCCAAAATCCAGTATTTATCTCTTAAAATGTTTAACAGAATTTGAACACCCGCATGACAGTTGTTGACATGACAATCTAAAATCAACGCTTTTACGGTTGGATGATGAGCTGGTAATAATATTGGAAACCTAACTCCAAAAGCTGCATCTTCTTTCTTGCAGAGTTTAGTTTTTAGTCTGATCAGGCCATTTTCATCGATAAAAGGATCCAAACATGAAATGTTCTTGTCATTAACTCCATTGAAAGACTCCTGCTGTATTAAATTGAGCAGTGTCCTTTCTGCTTTTATAGTTTCATCTGCTGTAATTTCTCCTGACATCCGAAGGTCTTTCTCTGTTTTGCAATTTTGAGCAAATCTATAAATCCAGGCTATTAATCTCACATTCTGTTTGAATTTTGAGAAATAATCAGAGTACCATTTGTCATTTGTCTGGTTGTTAATCATGCATTTTGTTTCTGTTAGTCTCTTTTCTTTTTCAATTTCTTCTGAATTCAAATTTATTTCACCTTTTGTAGGCCATTCTTCTGGTACAAACTTCAACCATTCTGGTCCCTCCCACCATTTTGATTTTAAAAAATACTGAGCGTCACAGCCTCTTGACGGGAGGTCAGCTGGGTTGAATTCTCCTTTGATGTAGTTCCAATTCTCAACTTTACTCAACTTCTTAATTTCTGACACTCGATTCCATACAAAGACTTTCCAATTACATTCTTGTCTTAACCACCCTAATACAGTTGTCGAATCTGTCCAATAAAAGATAGGAATGTTCTGCCAGTTCAAAGATTTTACAATTGTCTCAGTCAAACGTACTCCCACCGTTGCGGCTAACAATTCTAGTCTAGGAATGCTAAGACTTTTCAAAGGTGCCACCCTAGACTTTGATGCTAATAGTTGAACTGTCACTTTGTTTTCGGTTTCAACTCTCAAGAATATCACTGCTGCATATGCATCTTTACTAGCATCGCAGAACGTATGGATAGTACAACCTACTGAAGTATCTTCTATTCCTAACCATCTAGGTATTTTTACGTATTGAAGACTAAGTAATTCATCAAACCATTGTAAAAATCTCTCAGCAGTTTTAGGTTCAACATCAGTATCCCAATCTATTTTCTTATCCCACATCTTCTGTAGTAGCAATTTCGGGTATAACATAACAGGAGAAATGAAGCCTAAGGGGTCAAATATTCTATGAGATACTGACAATATTTCTCTCTTGGTAATGTGATTGCGGTCAAAATCTTTAATACAGTCTAATCCTACAAATAATTGATCATTTTGATAGTCCCATTTTACACCTAATACATTGACTATTGAAGGTTCACTTCCATTCGAAGATTGACCAGTTGCAATCCATCCACGAAGATCAAATTTCCCCTCTGCCATTACTTTAGTAGCAACAGCTATAAATTTGTCAACCTCTGGAACAGTATTTACACTAGTTGAGACGTTGTCAACATAAAAACTCTTCTGCAATTTCTGAACTAAATTTATATCTCCACTAAGTTTTGTGGTTGCTTTCTGAAGATGAAGATCAATTACTGCTCCCAATAAGAACGGACTGCATTTCACTCCAAATACTACCCGTTTATGTCTATATACAATTATCTCATCATTACTGTTGTACCATAAAAAACGAAGTTTGTCGATATCCTCTCCGTTTACTGCTATCTGTAAGAATGCTTTAGCGATGTCTGCAACTACTCCAAATCTTCCTTCTCTGAAACGAAGCATAACTGTCGGAATCAGTTCTATTAGGTTAGGTCCACACTCCAAGCAATCATTTAGTGAAGGCTGGTTTCTGTCTCTAGCAGATGCATCGAATACTGGTCGAATTCTCGTCGTCTGGCTGCTCTCTTTCACAACAGGTCTATGTGGTAAGTAATGACAGTCTTTATCCAACTCATCACTCGGTACGATTTCGATTATGCCTTGTTCTTTCCAGTCCTTGAACACAGAGTCATATTCAGAAAACAAGTCCTTGTTTTTAAGCCTTTTACATACTGATTGAAGTCTTTTCTCAGCCAATACTTTGTTTGTTGGTAGAGGAGGATGGTTGTCAATGAATGGAAGTTTGACTTCATAACGTCCCTCTTTATTAATAATTGTTGTTTGCAGAAAATGATCCTGGACGTCCATCTGAATTCCCTTCACCGATTGGTGCTCAGGAGGTTCTTTTATCCCGATCAAGTCTAGATTCCATAAATCTGCAATGTTTGCATCTTGAATAAACATACTGGTTACAAGAGAAGACAAACAATCGCTTAAGTCTGTTGGGCCTCCTGGTACTTTACCCATCAATGTCCATCCTAGAAGTGTATTCATGGCCACTAGTCCAGAATCCAGTTGGAGACGATCTCTTGTATACAGTTTACCTGCCACATCAGCTCCTATTAAAATACTAATTGGTAAATTTGACTCTTCAATATCGGTCAAATGGATGCCTTTACTAACCAACTCTTTTAACCAAGGCCCGTTGGTTACATGATTGATATTCCCACAAATCTTAGGCTGACTCAACACTTCAAAGTTACACCTGTACGAATCATCTTTGTTTGAAAGATGAACTCTATATTTGTTATGGATGTTTTCTGCAGTTTTCACATTACCAAACAAAGAATGTACTATTCTTTCTTGGCCCAAAGATTTGTATTCAATCTCACAAGCTACAGTCTGAGCTACATACGAACGCTCAGAGCCTATATCAAACAACAAGCGCACAGGTATGATGGTGTTGGTATTAGGATTTCTCAGGTTAGCTATTAAGGTCTGCATAAAGACTCTGGGATGAGATACATTGTTAGAATGGTTAGGTCTACTAGATAACACATTATCTTGTAACTGAGCACAAGTTACTTTAGCCTCAGGTTTCAACATATTAGTAGGCCTAGAAACATTACTATTTACATGAAAATTAGGGCACATGACGACAAAGTGTCGTTTTTTACACAGAGGACATTTCAAACTAGATTTGCATTGTTTAATGCTGTGGCCTGGTTTTAAGCAACAAAAACAACACCTCTTTTCTTTTATGATTTGAGTTTTTTCATCTAGAGCCATTTTCTGAGCTGAGAAACAATCTGAACTTTTATGTGATTTTTCACAAAATATGCAAATCAAGGATTTGTCGTACTTACCGAAAGACACCAAGCTAGCAGCAGTAGAAGTAGAAGGCTTCATATCTTGTGTCTGTGAAAAAGATTTTTTAGTCTGCTTACTTTCCTTGTGATTCGAGTTTATACCTGTTCCAAAACCAGACATTGCCAATCCAATTCTTTGTTCACTCTCTACTTCTGAAAGCATAAATTTCATTAAATTGTTCAAGCGATCCTGAGGACTTTTCCCTGTACGATGGGAACTTCGTTGCCAAGCTCTTAAGAGGTCTTCCGGCATGCAGGACTCTACCATTGGGTATAGAAGAGACGCGCATTTGTCAGTTGTTACACCTAGAGTTTCTAAATTTCTTAAATGAGACTCAAGTTTATCATACAACGCTTGGAGAGACATCTGGTTCTTACTTTCTAGTGAATTTGTTAGGACTATCTTAAGCAGCTCTCTAACATATACCTCTACTAATAAATCATCTTTACCAAATCGGGTTTTCAAACTTTCAGTTACTTTAGAATAGTTTGGTCCAATTGGTGGGAAGCTTTGAACAACTTCATAGGCCCTAGTACCAGGTACTATACACTGCAAGAGGTACTGAAATTTATCTGCTGGTGTAATGCTAGGGTCTATATCTATTTTCTCAAACTGGCTCCAAAAAGGTAGCCAATTGATAAGTTCCCCGTCAAATTTCTTGATTTCAATTTTTGGAAGTCTATAGGTTCTTTTATTTAATATTGAATTATAGTTGGCGTCAGAACCTAGTCCTAAGTTGTTAGAGCTTACTTGACTTAATGCCTCCTCTTGTTTTAAAAGTTTTTGAACTTTTAGCCGAATGGACTCATAATTACCTACATACTTATCTGTGTTTGTTGTTTCAGCTAGAAAATCATTTTCAGTTGTATTTTCATCATTCAACAGCAAGTCCCTTATTTCTTTATCAATAGCTTGTAGTTCATCAGCTTTTTGTTGTAGAATGTTGAAGGATACTTCTATTTCAGCCAAATCAAGAGGATCATTTTCGAACAGTTCTTTTATATTGTTTACATTTCTTGTAAAAACACTGCGTAATAAATTCCTTTGCCGCTTCAGTATATCCATGTTCTTGACCTAATTCTACCTGGTTTAGTATTTAATAAATTTCCAATCCTGTCACGGTCGCCAAATTGTAAAGTACAATTACACTTTTCTACTCATAATAGAATTTTTACTAGAGATTAATTAGTTCAGTGGAAATAATAATTAAACTAAACGTTTTAGGTACTTATAATCTTTTACTCTGGAACACAAATACAATACACAATTCTTTTCCTTCAACAATAAAACTATCTAATATTTAACATCTGTCAATAATATTCTTTAAATCAACAAATTAAATAATAACATAACATAAAAGGCATAGAGCAAATATTAAATTTTAGTAAATAATTTACCAAACAGCTGTTTTAATACATGAAAATTATAGTCCATTTCACCAATCCTGGTTCAACTTCTTTTTCTTTGGTTTTTCAGTTTTCACTTTAATAGTTCTTGAGTAATAGTTTAAATGATTTATTATAACATTAAATATGTGTAAAAACATAGTATCTGACGATTCATAACTACACTTGTGTAGCAAGAATGACCAGTCATGTGAGGCTAAACATGAAGATAAAGCTTCTATATTTTTCTTAGGCAAGTAAAATTTTATCTGGTAGTGCTTTGATGTTGTAAAACTGCCATTGAAATTAGAATTATTTGAATTAAAATCTGTTTGAACCAAAATTCCATCATGGTCGGAAAAGGGAAAGTGAAAAGTTGTTACAATTTGAATTTTTAAATGTTGTTTTAAAATAAAAATATTATCTAGGCAATTGTTGCCTCTAGTAGGTGTGTTATTATAGTGATAGAAATTATATTGTTTAAACAAGTTAAGCAGCTCCCTTGAGGTTTTGCTATTTTTTGTCACATCAAAACTACCATTAAAATCACCCCCTATTAGAATATCATAATAGTTCCATTGTGACATAAAATTTAAAAACAATTCTAGAATTCTAAGGAATCGATAAGGATCACCATTAGGAGAGTGATAGACAGAAACTACAATGGTTTTAGTGCTATCCAGAAATGCTGCCGATGCTTCAAAATTTAGTTCCTCACAAAATTGGCTCACATCACATTTCCTTGAAATTAAATTATTATGAACAAATATAGAGGAACCACCTCTAATGTGATTTGTTCTACAGTAAGCATCAGCACAATGGAACTCGCAAGGAAAGGATAAATTAATTTCATTTGTTAACATCCAGTGTTCAGTTAAACAAATAACTGAAATATTAGAATCAATTAAGAAACATTCCAAAGCATGAACTTTTTTCTTTAGCCCTTGAATATTTAAAAATATTATGTTAAAACTAGAAAAAGAAAAAGAAAAAGACTGGCCCACATTGACTGACTGATTTGTACAAGTTAGTGATTTACTAGGCCTACTAAATATACTGTTTTAAAGTGGGATGTGACAGAGATAAGTTGTTATTTGCTGTGGTCTCATGAGATGTGTGTGGTGTATCAGTAGAAACATGTGTGGATTGTGAATGTGTGTGGACAAAAGAGTTAGCTGCAGTAATACCCTGAACATTTAAAAAACTAATTTTAAATGTGTCAGATGTCATACAATCATTGTTGTCATGCAACATATTATAATTTACACTGTAGCCACTTAACTCATTAGTATTTGAGTTGTTGTTTTGTCTAAAAAATGCTTGTTTACATACACTTGACTATGAATATTATGTAAGCTGTCAACAGTAATAGAACTATTTACATATGAATTGTTATGTACACTAGTTGGTGATAGAATAGGTGGAAAATCTTCAAGGGATTGTACTAGATACTTCTGAGCCATGTTAGATGTTGAGTTGCTTTGCTCGTCTGCTTCATGGTCACATGGTCGTTTGCCAATGGTCACAGGATTGGCTTCATTTTCTAATGATGGATGTGCAGTACAAGCCTCTTGCTTCCGATACAAGTTGAATCCAGATGTATACATTTTGTTAATCTTCAGTGCTGTCTCACTCATTACTCTGCCTAGTATCTTGGACCCTTTTCTGTTTAAGTGCAGTCCATCTCTTCCAAGACAAGAGTTGTCAATATATTTGTCAATGTCCAAGTATAATACTTGCTGGTCATGACAAATCCATCGGATGTTCGAGTTAGAGTGTTTGATTACTGTTGAGTGTATATCTCTTCTTTTAATTATGCTGTTAATAACTATAGTAGATTTAGGGAAGGATGTCTTTGCTGTACTAATAATACTCTTCATTCTCCCCATTACCTCGTCTGCACACTGAAGCTGTTTTAGATCATTTGTCCCAACATGTATAAACACTATTTTAGGTTGATCAATTTTGCTTTTATACCGTCCAATTTCTTTACTTATTGAGGTACAATTAGCTCCACCATGAACTTGTTTTAGAAAATTCAGTACAGAAGCATGCCTAATCATTGAATCGCCAATTATTAAGTTTATTGTGTCCTTTTGGGGTCTGTTATTTAATTTGTTTGACTGTTCATGAGAATTTGTCCACAAAAATTTAGAATATGGTTTTGATATTTTCCAATCTGGTTTGTTGTCCTTTTTCTTGGATGTATTACCTGTAGCTTTACCGGGTTGTAGATTTTGTGACATGACTGTAGTATTATGATCATCTCCTTCGATTATCTCATTCAGAACATTATATTTATTTTGCAATGTAATTCTGTGGTCATAAGCATCTTTTAAATGTTTAATATGGTTTACATTGAATTTATTGTTCTTAACTGTAGACCATGACATTTGGTCTTTATCTCGGTTAGACTGAAATTCTGCCCTATGTACACTCGTCACTTTGGGTTGGTTATTTGTAGCGTTTTCCCCATTGCTGTTTAATAACAGCCCTCTAATTGTTTCCAAATTCAATCCTTTACCCTGGTTATTATAACAGAGATAGCTTAATAGAGCCCTTTTTTTTATAATGTCTTGCTCTGTTATTTCGTAGTTGTTAGTGCAGTTTATTAGAGAGTCTGAAGATATAGGATTGATTAAAATTCTATGTAGTAGTCTGTCCACAAAAAGAATTAAGTAAACTCCACAGTCAACACCATTTTGTTGTTGAGGGCAATCCGTGATTTTGAAATGGACTTCATGGTTTGATGGAGAGACATAACATTTTAACTTAGAATAAATCAGCCTGGCATGCTGAAGGTTAGTTTTATTATTTGAGTCAAAATAAAAAAATGTTTGTTCAGTTTTACTGTAAAACAATAAGCTCCAATGGGATCCACTTGACTCTCCCTCAGCATTATTTAATGGAATTACAATGTAAGACTGTTTATCTAAATTCAGATGTTTTATTATAGAATATGAGTCATCAAGGCATTTTATAGCTTGACTTATGGCTGGTGTTAAAAAAGAAATGTTACCAACAATTTTAATTTTAATTAGCAGATTAAAATATTGTGAAATAGAGTCATCCACAATCCACTGATTGCTTAGTAATGCCAAACATATATCTCTATTTACTGGCATATGTAGATTGTGGTCATTAATCTTGTTTACATTGTTAAGTTTTTGTTCTAACGCTTTTACTTTGGTTGATAAGATGGTTTTAGTTTCATTTAGGCTACTTATCTGTTTTTTGAAGTATATTTTCTCCTCTTCTTCTACTTTTATTAGGTCTTCCTTAATGCTTATTTCCTTTTTTAATTTCCTTCTAAGGAAATCAACTTCTTGTTCAAGGTTAATGTTCTTTTCTCCCAAAGATTTAACAATATCTTCCCTCGCTTTCAATTCTTCTTCAGATTCTATAATAATTTCAGAGTTTTCTTTTTTTAAACTAAGAATTGTTGATAACAAGTTTGAATTTTCATTTTTTAAATTTAGTATTTCTTGACTTAGTAATGAATTGGCATTTAACAAAGAGTTACCCACTTCAGCAGCTAGTGATAGGGATACCTCGAGGTCTTCTTCTTCTTCTTCTTGTTCATATCTTGAGACTTTTTTCAATGCTTCTTCAATGCTAAGGTCATCAATTTTAATTTAATTTTGAATTGAACCAAATACAATGTTTTGGACTGTGTGGTCTGCTTCAGCTTCTTTTAGTGCTTCATTAAATTTCTTATTTCTGTAGTTGTCAGTTTTCGGAGTGCCAAGATTGTTTTTATGTTCGTCATAGAGGTACACATCAGCCTCTTTAACTGTTGCAGTATCCCTAGTGTGATAAAAAGTGACATTGTATTTGGTATTTTTTGTATTGTTGTCAATACTTGTTATAACAGCTGGCCAGGCAGGATAGTTGCGCATTTTAGCAAAGACTTTGTCCCCAACACTGAGTTTGTTGTTGTTGTTCACTGACATGTCCATTCAGTTAATTAGAAAAGTTAAATATCAGAATAAAACAAGCGAAACAGGGCAAAATATGCAGTGTTGAATGGAGATTTGTCTGGCTTCTCTGGTCTGGTGAAGTTAGTTGTTGTCAGAATAAAACAGAAGACAGAATATTTGTCTTGCTTAAATTACCAAGGTGAGATTGGTGAAACTGATCAGTTTTTTCTTCTTTTTTTCTCTTTTTTCAGAGTTTGTATGATTCTCTACGTTAATTTTATTCAATCAGGGATATCCATTGGTAGAAATAAACTAAAATGTGTTCAGTTTTATTTTATTCAGTTTGTCTGATTCTGGATTTCAATATTATTTTTTGTCAAATTACTAAAATGATCATTGGATCAGTTATCACAGTCCCATTATTTAGCTCTACCTTATCAAATTTCTAGCATTATTGGCTCCTGCCAGACTATTTATTACTTTCCATTGAAAACCAGAATCACCATTACAATTTAAAAGCTGTCGAGAATAATAGTCATGTTTTACTTGATTTATATCATCTTTCAAAGTATTGACAAAAACGATTAAAATAACTTGAAAAAACTATCGTATGGCCTTTGTTTTAAAACTTCATAAAGCGACTTTCTCCTTTCTAACCTACATAAAAGTGCTGGTTTCATCCAAGGACTAATCTCTTTTGCCTTGTGTAATTTACTTTTAACGTTTAAACATTTCTTACAGCTATTTACAACATTTAATTAAATATTATCAAAAGTATTAAAACACAAATTAACGTCATTCATTTCAAACAATTCAATGAAGGACATATTTACTAACTTATTCTTAGCCAAATAATAAGAAAGTTACTAACCCAAAACATATAGTTCACCTATTCAACTATCATTTTAAGGTGAACATCTGGTACCTTTCAAAATAGTCAATATTGTAACCTTAACAGCTCTGTTTACGGTTCATCCAGATGTAAGCCTGTAGATGACAAAGAACTACAAAAAATGATAAATTTATTAAAAAATAAAATGTCAAGCGGAAATTACGAAATATCGGTTACAGTTTTTAAGCTTGTTAGTAAACCACTGTTACTACTTATAGTATATCTTCTTAACTATTCTCTGATAGCTTGACTCCCTCAACAGCTTAAAATTGCCTAAGTAATTCTCTCAGACATAAAAGGAGAAGTAACAAAAATAAATAACTATAGGCCTATTTCAATACTCCCAGCAACATAAAAAAATATTTGAAAAGACAATGTATGGTATTTTGTTGAATATTTTGAACATAACAAATTGTTTGACGATTCTCAAAATGGGTTCCGTAAAGGTAAATCTGTGAAAACAGATGACAGATTTTATTAAATCCATTGACAATGATGAAAAAGTTGTTGGTATATTCATAGACTTCTCTAAAACATTTGACAGTGCCTGTCATAAAACACATCTTAGAAAATTGGTAAACTATAGGATTAGAGGCATCGTTTGATTAAATAATTTAAATAAATTGATTAAATCTTATTTAAGTGACAGACTTCAACATGTTGAAGCCTTTGTAGTTAATAATCGTTATATTAGCACAATAAGTTCCTCATCATCAAAAATAGGGAGGGGAGTTCCAAAAGGTTCTATTTGAGGCCCTCTGCTATTTATATGTTATATTAATGATATGCCAGAATGTATAATTAAGTCTTGAAAAACGAGCAGTGTAGTATGCAGATAATTCTAACCTAAACATTTTTTCCAACTCAAAAAATTAATTAGAATTTGAATCTTTTGCTGGACTAGGACATATTCAATAGTTTTTAATAAGTAATAATATCTTACTTAACAATAATAAAACAAATTTCAATGCATTCTCAACAATCAAAATAGAACCAAATCAATTTTATTGTTGAAGCTGAATCAATTTACCAAGTTACAAATACTAAATTCTTAGGACTTAATATTGATAAAAACTTAAGTTGGGAATCACATATTGAAAAACCTTAAAAAAAGTTAAATTCCAGAATATTTGCTATAGAAAGATAGATAGATAACTTTATTTGCAATTCATAGAAAACAGCACATAAGTCACATATATAAATATAAAATAAAAATAATTACTTTATTTCTTTATTTTATAAAGAATAAATGTTCTCCACTTGAAAATTTCATCCATGGTGTAAAATGGACGTTGCAGGAGCCAGTTTTTTGGTGATTTCTTTACGTATATTCCAGTTTTAATTATTTATTTTATTTAATTATTAATATATTTATTTTTAGTTAATTGTCCAGTTGTATCTTAATAATTGAGTTTAATTTAAATTAATTTTAATCTTAATTTTAAAGTTGTAAAGTTTTGCCTCCAAGTAGGACAGCTTTTTTCAAATAGTGCAGAATGATGTGTGGTAGAGTATAGTCTGAGGCAGTGCAGGCATTGTATTGGCGTAGGTGGTTTCCACGGGTAAAAATTTTCTCTTCAGCATGTGTTATTACCTCAAGGATATGTAGTGAAACTAAACTAAGAACTGATAGTTTAACAAAAGCAGCCCTACAACTCTCTCTTCTTTGCAATCCTGCTAGTATTCTGATACATTTCTTTTGTAAAATAAGAGGTCTTCTACTGTTTGCTGAGCTATAGTTTCCCCAGACTACAATACCATAACGAAGATGTTCTTTAAAATGTGCATAGTATGCAGTGGTTGCTGTTTGCACATTACTTATTGATTTTATTCTAGGAATTACATATAGTCCTGAGCTGAACTTCTTACAAAGACTGTTAACATGAGATGCCCATGTGAGACCTGTGTCAATTACAATACCTAGATATTTTGCTTCCTCTACCAACTCAATATTGGGTAGTACTCCTACAGTAAATTTATTTCTCCCCATGATTATTGTTTAGATTTTGTCTCATTTAAGATTAAGTTATTGTTATGGCAATACTGTATGACTACGTTTAGTGCAATATATGAAGAAGATACCTCAAGGGCTTCTGCACCTTTGTCACTCATTGATATTGTGTGTCATCTGCATACCTAATAGGTTAGGTTAAAGGTCACTAGGCTAGGAATTAGTATATTGGAGAGATAGGACATCAGCAAACTTACCAAAGTAGAAGTAACATACACAAAAGAATCACATAATCACACAAATTTTCAGTGCCACTGGCACTTTCTTCAGGTGTGTAGAAAGAGAGACTGTCAGAACACCTGAAGAAAGTGCCAGTGGTACTGAAAATTCCTGTGATTATGTGATTCTTTTGTGTATGTTACTACTACTCTGGTGATAGTGAACTTTTCTTCTAAGGTAAGTTTGCTGATGTCCTATCTCTCCAATATACTAACTGCATACATAATAGTGGCTGTATATTCTTCTAAGTACTCAAGGAAATCATTTGTAAAAATTACAAATAGAAAGGTCCAAGAATAGAGCCTTGTGGTACCCTCTTGAGATATGATGAGGGTTGGACTTGTTGTACCTTTATCTGTATAATTAAAATCAACTACTTGCTGCCTTTACTTATAACTAAAGCTTTCGGTAACGAACATGTCAAGGTGTTATTTATAGTATTTTCATCACCAAATGTTTCGCCCTTGCTGTGATGTCTCAGAGATACTACTGAGGATGCCACATCACAGCATGGGCGAAACGTTTGGTGATTTAAATACTGTAAATAACACCTTGACGTGGTCGTTACCAGAAGCTTTAGTTATTAATAATGACACCAGCCGCTTAAGCCTATGAAATAAGATACTTGCTGCCTGTTTGAAATATAGCTTTCAAACCAACTACCTGAAGTTCCATAAATTCCAAGAGCCTCCAATTTTTTTAAAAGGCGTTTATGATCAAGGCAATCAAATACCTTACTGAATTCTAACAGAACTGATGTGGTAGTGTTGCCATCTTCAAGTTTATAGATTATAAATTCTATTAGATTTGCTATGGCTGTTGTTGTGGAACGGCCCTTTATGAATTTGTGCTGCTTACTGGCTAGTAAATTATTGTCCAAAAGGTGGTTAATAAGGCAAAACAATGCCACTTTTCCGAACACTCTCGAAATTGTCGATATCACTGATATTGGTCGGTAGTTGCTGGCATCAGAGGTGCTACCTTGCTTGAAGATGGGAGTGACCCTCACCAATTTCAGTCTTATTGGGAACTTTCCATGTGCAAATGACCTGTTAGTCAGGAGAGTTAATGGTCCTACTAGTTCCTTGATGCAAACAGAGCCGGATTAAGACCCATTGTGGCCCCAAAGCAAGAAAGGTCATGAGGCCCCCCACTACACCCCTCAACTCATAGACGACTAGACCCACCTAACCACCCCCCAAAAATCTTCACCATCACCCCACCAATTCATATTTTAAGGGTACCTAACCATCCACCACAACAGAACAGTTTTCTCTTTTTAATTTCATTCAGCTTGTAAAACATATTTTGTGTCAGAAGGATGGCGGGCTGACTTTTATAAGCTGACTGTCCGTTTAAATATATTAGAAGCCTTCAGGTGGAGCACTTCTATTTGATTTAGAGATTTACAAGTAGGAAGTTTCCTTTAAAGTGACCAAGCTTTTCTACTGCTGTGGGTAAAGTTTGTATCTTCAACAGTTTTAACCCAATTTTCTCTTCTGGCACTGTCTACAGAACGTAGCAGCAGATTCGCTGCGCTGGAGTTTTTGGTAGCAATAAACTCTTTGTAAACGTCAACTGATTCCCTACTCCATCCTGATATATACTCCTTTTTGTATCCTCTCGCTATGCAAGCTCTACAATGGACAATACGAGACTTGTGAAACTTTCGTAATTTTTTATTGTAGGAGGAATGAACCTGATGCTATCAAAAAGCCTGGTTGGAAAGGCCTCCCAGTGTGCTTTATTAAAATTCTGTCTAGGCCTTGGAAAATATCGAATTATGGGAATTTTGATTCACAATGAAACCATTACTGGCCTATGTTGAGAGTGGGGAAAAACATCAAGAACTTTCCTAATTGGTTTTGGGCTTGATGATCGTTCACATGAGTAGAAGCTTAAGTCTGGGGAGTAACCTCGATGCCAACGAGCTAAATAAAATGTTGCTGAATCTTTAGCATAAAAGATCAGGAAAAAGTTGTTCATTTCAGCCCAGTCAGCAAGCTTTCTGCGATTCTCATCGTTGGTGTTGTAGCCCCATTGGCTATGGTGAATGTTGAAGTCTCCCACATAGAGGTCAGGGTGTTCAAAACTTGTAAAAATCCTAGCGTCAGGCCACTGGATGTTAAGAGGCTTATAAACATTAACTATTGTAGTTTCTGACACTTGGATTGCCAAAACAAAGATGTCACTATTAGAGCTCTTATGGGTAATTTACACATTTAAAAAATAGTTTGTGGGATAAAAAATTTAATACAATTTAGAGTAATTGTATTAAAGTAATTTTTTATTTATTTTCAAGGAAAAAAGTTGTACCTACTTAACCGTCCTTTTGTTTTAATCTAACATACACCTGTATATTTTATGGTTATGTAGGCCTATCTTTGGCGAGTTAAACTACAATATTTGTTACATTTTACTAACGATTGGCAGCCTATTAATAAAATAAATCATTAAACGCCAGCCAGGAGCCAACATTAAAGATCAGTTCAGTTTTAAACTCTCACTCAAGGTCAATTATGTTTACATTACACCCTCCCTCCCGTAGGCCCACTGGCTCCACCCCACTCTGCTTTCACATTACTTTACCTAGTACAATACTTAATAAACACCGACAAGATTAACACAATATTATAGTTAGGTTAGACACCTACATAATTTTTAATTTTACCAACGTTAAACCTTTACTTCTGATCAAAAAAGTTTTTCTTTTGAGGCCTCTCGAGGCCTCAAAGCAGCTGCTCCGTTTACCTAGTGCTTAATCCGATACTGGATGCAAAACTTCAGTAACTTTGAGGATGTCAAGTCTACTCCATAGGATGTTTTCGTTTTTAGAGAGGATATAACCATAATTAGCTCTTCCCGTATAGTGGGATGCATTACATATGTCATATATATACACTCTAAGAAAAATCTACTATGAACATTTACATAGTTACATTACATATGGCTTATCGGAGGATCAACAGCAGAAAACCTTGGTAAATTCTGCAGAAAAAAGCAATTCAAACTATGCTATGCTTAAAGAGTGATAAGTCAGTTAAAGAGCATTTTGAAGAACTATACATTTCAACAATCTACAGATAATATATATTTGACAAACAACAACTAATTAGGACTTTGACTTTAGAAACCCATAATTACAAGACAAGGCATAAATCAGAAATTATTTCCAAACAACTCAAACTGGAGTTTATAATAAATCCCCTTCATACATGGGAATGAAATTTTATCGGATATTGCCTCAGCCTGAAAAAATGTATGTACGTTTTAAGTATTTTAAAAATAAGCTTAAATACTATTTAACCCTTTGAGTACCAGAAGTTTGTGAGAAACCCCAGCCTTGGAGCTATCCTTGATTATATACACCTACAATAGATAAACCATCTAATAGGAATATTTATGGCAGTAATTTTGTTAGTTTATGTGGGCCGCAACCACAGCTGGTTTAAACTGCATTACATTCAATTGGGACTACACTAGCGCTCCACAATTTACCACAAAGATATCTGATATTTTGAGATTAAAAATTTAACATTGGATGGGAAATCTATTTGTGTATAAAATCAATGGCGCTATGTAGTTGTGCGAGAAAGCCCAGGCTGATATTAACAGTTTTGCAGCTGTTTGGAAAAACCAATATAATTTCGTTATTTCATGGTAGAAATTTATATTTTTTGTTTTGTTTCAATTACAAAACTATATTCTAACTAAAAATAATACTTATAGTATCATGATTAAAATTGTATTTTTAAATTAAGAAAACTTTTACTAAGCAAAACATATATATATTTTTTTAAGTTTAATTAACATTTGTTTTTCAAAACAGGACATGTAAAAAAACATAGACACTAAAGTTAAAACTTCTATCTGCAAAATAAAGATTTTCCACTTTTTTCCAATTATTGCAATCTTCCATTTTTTCATTTGCAGTATAATAACTTAGTCAAAAGTAAAATATTCTTTACAATTAATGTTTCTATGTATATTTTAAATAACAGCCTTCTTAGTTTCACACAAATAAATCAATATTTACAAATACTTATCAAATATTTTATATATTTAGGTAAAATATTTTTTTTTAAACACGTCTTATAGAATGGTAGACAGAAGGATGAAGTTAGATATTACGTGTTTTGCAAATAAATCGGCTTTTTTTCTTTTTCCACCTATCTGAATCTCAAATATGAAGCTAACAACACTAAAACGCCAAAATAAATGTAAAAGTCAGGAATAAACATTAAACAAGATAACACAAGTAAATGCAACATCTGATTGACAAAACTCATGACATTGCCATGACCATATGAATTACGAACTATTTAATGTAATATATATTATTATGTCCAAGTACTATAACCATTTATTTATTAAAATATTGATCTTTTGTGATTACATTTACAACTAGTTTATCAAAGAATAGCATCATACTTAATAATATATTACACTTTTTTGCCATGTCCTGTTAGTCGAATGTTAGGTTTTCTCGCACAATTTAGTGGTGTCCTCCTAGTCGAGCGTTGGGTTTTCTTGCACAATTTTGCCGCATCCTAGTCAGACGTTGGCACTCAAAGGGTTAACTGACTGAGCATTGTACTCAATTAATGATTATTTTGAAACTTAGTTTTAGTGCTGCATTTATGTTCAGTAGTTTTAGATAAGTTGAAAATATTACAACAATTCAATATATGCTGCGTACATTTTATGAATAAAGAGCGTTTGATTGATTTAAAACTATAGATACCTGATTTTGAACATAAACTATATAATGACCGCAAAGTATATAAAATATCTTTAAAAATGTTCTTAATGTTTCTAATGTCTAAATTTAAAATATGTATCAGGTTTAATTTTATTTCAATCATCATCAGAGTGAAAAGATACTCCTTTTTTACACCTTTAGTTGATTTTGTGATTTTTAAAAGATTGTCACATAAAAACTTTGAATTAGAGAAACGTGAAACTTAAATATGATGCAGGCAAATTAATTAACAAGCAAAGTACAATATTTCAAAATGTTTGTTATGTGTAAAATTTTTATATTAATTTAGTAATGTAACTTTTTTTAGCTCTGACTAATTTTACAATCAGCAGACAAGTCTTGTTATCAAATATTTGCCGTCAATAAATCAAATATATTTTTTACTAAAAATGCAAGACTTTTATGTTACTGCTAAATTGATTATGAGTGGATCAAAAATAGGAATAACATCTGTTAGGTAATTATTTTTTCATTAGTATTTTTTATTTTTTCGGTACGTAATATACACTGTTTCATCTTAAAAAAAAAAAAAAAAAAAAAACAACATAGCCTCCAAACAGAAGTTTCTTAATTTTTCTTATTTGCCTACTACCCAAAATATGAAGTTGTCCAGCTAGATAAAATGCCAACCTTGTTTAGATGTACATTGTTTCTTCACCGTTTGCCAGATGAGAGACTCGTTAATTATCGTTCCCCTTCCAATGTGATAAGGGTTAACCATTGAAGAGAAAAGATGTCATTCTCTATTATTAGGGAATTTTCACTTTATCATAGAGAAGTAAGAAGTACCAATAGCTTTTGAACGTGGCACATCATATCAGTTTCGGGAGATAATAGCAAAAGAAGGTGGCAATTTCACAGTTCGGCATCCATGATGTCTTTATACCATAAATTAGTAAAGCGGTATAAAATTAATAACCTATATACAATGAGAACTGTTGTAATTAGGCTTGATAATGTCTAGTAACATATTCTGATGTTTGTAACATTAATTAGAGTCAACAAAATTACTTTGCTAAATTGATAGAAAAATGTATAGTCAAGAAAATTGTGAAGCGTTGTAAAACGATTCGCAATTTATGTTCCTACATCATACCAGTTTCACCAAGATTCACATTTCTCTAATTTGTAGTTTTGTCATTTAACCATCTAAGGAGTAAAAAAGAGAACTTTTTAAAATGTAAAACTTTTATAGCTTAATGCAGAAATAACTAAGAAAAATCTTAATGCTATTTTTATTTTTCTACGCCTTGCAATCATTGTGCAGTTTATATTCAATCATGGATTCCCATAGTTTTGGATTAGAGAATTATTTTAAGTTTCTTCTTCCTTCTTAAAAATTTGTAACACTAAAATTACATAGTATTTGCAGAAGTTTAAAGCGTATTTACTTTTATTTAGTTTTATATTTGCCCTGCGTTACAAGCTTTTATTACAATAATTGGGGTAAACATTATGATTAAAACATGTACCCAACAAGAAAGTAGACAATTAGAACACATTGCACTACACTGTGGGTAGGGAGGCATTCTGACTATCCTATACTACTGGGTATAATAATTCATATGTTTTTCCTCCTGTCCTAAAATTCTTTTTAGCTTTTAATTAATAATAATAAAATATATAGTTGGTTTAAAATGTCGATATATTGATTTAAATACATGAAAATATATATAAATCTTAAAAAACTTAAAAATCTTAAAAACAGACTTTAAAAAACAGCTGGAGTTCTGTTCTCTTCACTCTTATGCAGATGACTCACAGCTGTTGTTGTCTTATAACCCATTGGATAGAGCAGAGGCGGTGCATAGAGTCAACTCGGATCTGGAGAAGGTGAAGTCATGGTCGGACAATCATGGGCTTCTGCTTAAGTCGGGTAAATGTTCTGTCTTGCAGGTGGACGGGCCATCTCTGAATTGTAAACGATGTAGTTGCTGTAATCAGTTTGTCACTCTGGATGGTAAACCTTTAGTTACATCAAGTTCTCTAAAAGTACTTGGTGTCACTTTGGATTCTAGTCTTGATTTTACGAATCATATAAAAACTATATGTAAAAGCATCGTGATCAAGCTGAAAACTCTGTATAGATGTGTAAAAATACTGCCAGTGTCTGCTAAGTTAGAAATTGTCCGCTCAACAGTTTTTCCTACCATATACTACGCTCTTCCGTCTTTCGCTCGTTGCCTGTCCCAGGAAAATGTCATGATTCTCACTAGATTGCAAAATCGAGCTCTGAGATTTGTTTACAATCTCAAAAAGTTTGATCACATCAGCGAATTTAGATTAATCTCTAGGGTGCTATCAATTATGGATTGCTGTAACCTACAGTCTGATAAACTTATCTGCAAAATACACCAGACTGGGAAGCCTGAATATCTCAGACAAAAGCTTATTTTCAGACATGAAATAAACACTCGCAGTACTCGACAGGACAGCCTACTTCATTTGCCAAGGGTCCGCCTAGAAATTGGCAAGAAAGCTTTTAGTTACTTTGGACCGGAGATATACAATACTTTGCCCCCTGGTTTGAAGAGCCTCAGTTACTGTTCATTTAAAAAACATGTCATAGAGATGTTTATATAATTTTATTATGTTTTAGTTTAAAAAGATTATTATTTACTGTATCTGTATGTTGTGACAAGAGTTGTCTTGTAAATCAGAGAATGTATCTTTGAAGAACGCTTGCTAATAAAGACCTTATTTATTTATTTTATTTATTTATATATATATATATATAAATAAAAAACATTGTCCAGTGTCAAAGAACAGTAGTTTTTATGCAAAGTATTGTATAAGTATTTGGGAATACAGTATCTCAATTATTATAAAATCTTCTCAAAATTGTTAGTTCGTTAGTAGTCAATTGGTGCATCAATAGAAGTTAAGAAGTCACAATAAGCTGGTGTGGTGTTAAGAAATCTCATGTTATGTGTATAAAATGTTCTTTAGTTCCAATATTATATTTGTAAGAAATTCCATATAAACAATTGACTGTCTTGTAATGACCTAGGCATGGTGTGGAGTGGACCCCCTTCATTTGTGTCTAGCAGCGGTCCATCCTCTCCCAATGGTTTGTCTGATTTTTTTCAGAAGACATCAGGTACAGATAGTGGCGAGATGTCGACTAGCATTACCAGTAATGAGGGGTTTGTAAATATTATTTTAAATTACTCGTAATGAATAAAAATGTATAAATGCATGTTCAGAGATGATTCCATAATTTATCGAAGGGCAGCCAAATCATAGAATGTAGAGAAGAGTTGTTTGAGTCAGTTTGAGAATTAGATCTAGACATTTAGAGGAAATATACTTATTGCATGATGAATTTTTGTACAAATGTTAGATATCTTTTACTTGCTACAAACAAGGCAATTCTGAATATGTATTTGTAATTACAGGCACAAAATATAATTAGTTTTCCTTAAATAATAATATGTATACAAATGACAAAAGTGTGATATTTCTATAGTAGAGGAATAGGGCATCAACAAACTTAAGTAAGAAGATAAGTCGACTGACAACTTGCAATAGAGAACATATAAAGATAATTAACATGTAAAGATGTTAAGAGAGCTGTCTTCTTAGGTAGGTTTGCTGATACTCTATCCCTTCTAATATAATAATTCCTAGCTTAGTGTCCTTAAACCTAACCAAAAAAGAGTCAATATGTGTGTGGCACCTGGAAATGAATACTTTAACGCATATTTCGGCTCTGAAATTTTATCCTCCAATATTTTTCCTGGATTATTTGCCACTTCTATGAAGATTACCACTGAATCTGTGAAACTACCTACTCACCCACCCTACAGACAGAAGTCATGTGGAAGAACGTAATCAACTTCTGTTCAAAACTGGCAAATTTAGTGTCTACTATAATCCCACCCACACATCACCACTGTATGTGTGTTGCCAAACAAGAAGGCCATCTACAGGCCTGTGCATCAACTTTATTCAACAAGTGAAGTACCGACACATGATACAATCATGTGTACCCTAGGAGATTGAGTGGGTCAGTCATGTATTGAGAGTACACTGGAAGGGTGTTTGGGTCCATTGTGTATTGTGTGTATGCTAGGAAGGAGGGTGGGTCCATTGTGTATGCTGGGAGGGTTGGTAGGTCCATTATTTTATTTTCATTTATTCGTAAGACACGGATTGTCAAGATATGGGCAAAGATAGATTTCGAATGAGTGTGATGAGTGTTGATAAGTGCATGTAGTCATTGTTACAAACTAAGGGCAACTACTCCTCAGAAAGTGTCATTAATTAACAGCCCAGTGACAAATGAACAGCCGGTGGGTTATCAGCTGATCCTTTTCAACATTTGTTATGACTCTGATTGGGATTGAACTCAGAACCTTTAGCTTATGAAGCTGGGATTTAACCAACTACGCTACCGACCAGTTTTCAGTTGGATAATGTATTCAGATTCAGATTATTATTGTGTGTATGCTGGTAGGGTGGGTGGGTCCATCAAGTATTATGTGTACGCTGGGAGGATTGGTGGGTCCATTGTGTATTCTGTGAGGGTTGGTGGGTCCATCATGTATTGTGTGTATGCTGGTAGGTCCATTATATATGGTGGGAGGGTTGGTGGGTCCGTGCATTATAAAACTAGACAGCTAATATACAGTATATACATATATATATTATTCATATTTTTTCTTTTCTTAAAAAATATTACATAACACGTTGAGTGCGGGCGAGTGTAGGACACTCAGATGCAAGGGGTGTGGTTCTGTCCCTTGCGCTGGAACTATGCCCCTCGCATCCGGGTGGCCCACACCCAATGTGTTAAAAATTATTATGCTTCTCCTATTGATAATAACACACATCCACGGAAACTATTTTTATACTGGAAAATGAATAAAGAATAAAAGTTAACAGTGTTTAAGTTTTCCTGTAGTGTGAGCTTAAGACATATGATGTATATGCCAAATTTAGAGTTCTTAGATGTTTGATAAGTGCATGTAAAAATGTAGTGTAAGTGAGTGAGTCAATAGGTTATTCAAAATATGGAGCTTTTGCAAAATATAAAAAACTGTATGAGATAAAATCCAACTTTAAATTTGAAAGTTAAAGGGAAACTTGTGCTGTATACAAATGTAGCCACAGAACAGGAATTCCCCTATCCCTAAAAATAAAAAGTAAAAATTTGAATTACTATACTTGTTGAAATGGAAAGTTTTAAGTTTTAAGGTAACAAAAATAATTCTTACAAGGTTTTTTGCCGATTCATTGATGCCTTGGTTGTTTACAAACCTGTTTACCCTGATGAAACTAATGCAACACAAAAAATAAAAATTCCATAGTTGCTGAACAATTTTATGTCATGATTTTTTTCAATGGCGTAACATTATTTTTCATAAATTCTGAGTTTCAAAATATCAGCTGTTTTTGTGGTCCATTGTGGAGCGCTAGTGTAGTCTCATGTAAATGTAATGCAGTTTAAACCAGCTGTGGTTGCGAGCCACACAAACTAACAAAATTACTGCCACAAATATTCCTATTAGATGGTTTAAATATTTAGGTTTATATAATCAATGGTTAAATTAACGTTTTCATATAAATGCTTATTTAAATTAACTATTGCATCCTTGATTAATGGCTTGGTACCATGACAATTCTTGTTTGTTCCTGTAAAAAAACAATACGCTATATGTATACCCTTTAGTTAATTTTCTTGGTTAAATGGCTGTTGGAAGTTCACCACGTTATTCTTACAGGAAATTTATGTTTTCAAGCCCTATAAAACTACTTGTATTTATAGGAAATGTGAAAATGTTCAAATTTGTTGGGTTTGAATAGATGGATCCACTTACAGGCCAAATTTCAACATTTTACAACATGCGAAAGTAGGCAAACATTTATTTCAGTAATTAAGTCAGTGATCCCAAGAAGATTAATCTGTAAACATTTAATCTTGCAACAGTAAAATATGCTTGTCTGTGCTATTTAATAGTATGCAAAAATAACCCCACTTTAATTGGAAAATGTGTGAAATAAATTTCAGAAATGGTTTGATGGAACTTCCAGATAACGACTACTATGGTCACAGGGATAGCATTGAGACTGCAGACCTATACACATACCCACTTCAACAATTACTTCAAGGTGAGGGAACAAACAGAATACTAGGTAGAAGATTTATGTCAATTTGTTTGTCTGCGTTTTTTGCATTTACACTCAACTCCCAATTAACCGTAATCGGAATAACCGCATTGCGGCTTAACCGGGACACGTTCCGGGAAAAATACATAAAATTAAATGCAAACGGATGCGGTCCTAATTACCGATACAAGTCAATGTTTTCAAAATGTAAATGTAGGTCGATGTTTTTGAGACTGTAGGGCATTTTTCTCGGAAGGAAGCACGGTAGGGGAGTCACTCATCTCCAGCCGGCAGCCGGGCTCAATCAAGGTCATAGACCCCTTCCCTCTTACCCCACCCCTCTTACCCCTCCCGATATGTCAACACTCTCTCACCCGCGTTCCACGCCCCTGATCAGTAGAGCAGTGAAGTGTGACACATAGTGCGCATATTATGGCTACCGCTACTAAACGTAAACGTGTTGTTTTGTCGATCCAACAAAAGTTGGACATTGTTCAAAATATTGAACGTGGTTCCACGGTTAAACAGATGTGTAACCAGTACAATGTTGGCGATAGCACAGTGCGTGATATTTTAAAAAATAAAGATAAACTCGTAACTTTTGCATGTTCCTCGGACTCGAATTTTGGAATGGAAAATCGGAAGACCATGAAAAAAATCAACGTTTGACGAACTTGATCAGTGCATGTTGGAGTGGTTTTCGCAGCAACGCGCACAGGGAACTCCGGTGTCAGGACCGATTTGCAAGACGAAAGCAAAGTTTTTTTTTGAAGCTCTCGGAATGGAAGGGGACTTCGATGCATCATCGGGTTGGCTCACGCGATTCAAACTGAGACACGGAATCCGGGATGTGTCTACGAAAGGAGAAATCTTAAGTGGTGACATTGACGCTGCTAATCCGTTTAAAACGGAATTTCAAAAATTTGTGGAGGACGAGGGACTGTTGCTGGAACAAATTTACAACGCAGATGAGTCCGGGTTGTACTGGAAATGTCTACCCACCCGGACCCTAGCATTTAAAAAGGAACACAGTACACCGGGACACAAGGCTTCCAAAGAGCGCATTACAATTATGACCTGCGCTAACGCAACTGGACAACATAAATTGCCCTTACTTGTGATCGGAAAAGCCATGAAACCTAGATCTTTTAAGGGCACTGAGGCCAAAAATTTACCCGTGGATTATTTCAATCAAAAGGCTGCTTGGATGAATTGCGAAATATTTAAAACTTGGTTTGACTTAACATTTGTACCGGAGCTAAAAAAACACTTGAAAGCTCATGGCATTCCTCAGAAAGCTGTTCTTCTCTTGGACAACGCACCTTCCCACCCTAGTGCAACTAATTTGAGATCACCTGATGGAAATATCTTCGTGAAATATATGCCTCCCAATCTTACGGCAATGATACAACCAATGGACCAAGGCGTTATTTCATCTTTGAAGCGCAACTATCGCTCAGCTATCCTTCAGAAAAGAATAGAAGAAGGGAACGACCTCAAGAGCTTTTGGAAGGACTTCACAATCTTAGATGCCATCTACGAAGTGCGATCTGTTTGGGAAAAAACCAAACCGCTGACTATCAAACGATCTTGGAAAAAAATCATGCCCGACATTTGTGAAGACAATGACTTTCTTGGATTCGACGAGACTGATTTTGTTGTTGAAAAAATCACAGAAGCTATAAAAGATGTGCCAGGAGGAGAGGAAGTGGACGGAGAAAATATACTGCAGTGGTTGGATTGTGATGCGGAAGATCAAGGGTATGAGCTGCTGACAGATGAGCAGATTGTAAACAAGATAACAGGTCCACCTGTCGTGGAGGACGAGAGTGAAAGTGATGAGGAGGGTGGGTCACGTGATCAACAACAAACAACTGTGTTGCACAGTGCTGCACTGGCGAGTGTGGAACAGCTGCTTGAGTACTGTGAGAGTCAAGAAGATGCTTCAATCGCAGACAAAATTGTGTTACGAAACATGAGAAGTAGAATCAAAAAGAAATGTTTCTCTGTTCAAAAACAGAAAACTGTTACGGATTATTTTCAAAGAAAGTAATTCACGGTATTTTGTGACTTGTAAATATTTTTTTTATTTGATCTTAGTTTTGCCGTGATTTGAGCACCTAAGTACTGTAAATGTTCATATTCTTTGTACTGTATTTACATTAACGTGTGTTATTGTGTTCAAATATGTGTGTTAGGCCCTATTCATTCATTGTGATTCCTGTCAAATACAACATTCAGGTATGTTTTAATGCAATATAAATATGTTAATTACCACCGTTTAATAGGGTTTTGCATTTTAATAACCTTTCCTGTTCATTTTATAGTATTTTGCGGATTAACCGCGATTTTACGTATCCGGGAAGCCTTAACCCTACTTTATCGCGGTTAATCGGGAGTTGAGTGTAGGTTGAGGAGTAATTTAAGTGAAATACATTTTTTAAACATTGAATAAATAATATGAGGCGTGTTTTTCTTTAAGTACTGTTTTGGAATCCCGCTGCTGTAGCGCTACGATCAGCATTCAGCATATGCACGCTGGGTACTACTATATTTTGGCAAGCCACCGCTGCCATTGTGGATCCATTCGACTGTATGTAAGGTTGCTTATGACTATTTAAAATGTATTCTCCGATTAAAAATGACGCCAACTGTAAAGTACATGTTATGATAAGTTTTAATAATGCTAAGGGCGTGAAAGCGGCTGACATTCTTCGTGCATCTGTCACTGTGACAATTTGGTTTTAAAAATTGTAACCATCATGATTCTAATGATCTAGGAAGGTGAGAGATCTGGTTAAAAGTTTGTTTTTGTGATTCTCGCCAAACATCTGTTTATGTGATTTTCCGTCAGCATTTATGGAACCTAGCATAAGAATAACTCTCTGTACTTCAAACGTTCTGTCACAATTTCATAAATCACACTTCTTGACACTTGAAGACACATTCCCATTCCCACAAGCCTAGTTCCCACGGCAAGTGTTTTCGCAACACAGGCCCGATGTCGATACACGGGTAGTGTGTTGCCGCGACTCGTCTGTGTATCATCAGACAGGACCGTTCCAACGGCCCGTGACCTGTGTAGGCGTCACGGCTTAAAACTTCATCTCTGACCACAGTCCTTTGTAGTGCCGCCTCTTTCCCCATGTTGTTAGAGACCTGTTCAGGCAGCCCCGGACGGCCTGTCCGTACGTCAGTCGAGCTGTTCCAACGACCTTTTATCTGTTAGACGGCAGATGAGGCCTTACGGATGGCAGGCCGTTGGAACTAGGCTTATGTGGGCTAGACGGCTGGAGGGGGAATTGTCTTTTTCTAGATAGATGAGTCATACGACAACTGTCATATCGTGGCGTGATGAACCCAGACACTGACGGATAACAGAACCTGGCTGAAAATAGGATGACGGAAAATAGGGTTTTCACTGTACTTGCAAAAAATGCCAACCCATTTTCATAAAGGGTGTGCGAAGAATGCCAAGTCACTTTGGGCCATTTTGACATCTTTTGTTAAAATATTCATAGCTCTATTATTTTTTATTGGAAATTAGCAAATGGGGTCTTGTTTTGTTTTTAAGAATATGCTTGTTGTAAATAAAATATAATTTTGAGTTGTTGACAACATTTAAAAAAGTTATACATCAAAAGTTTTCAAAAGAATTAAAAATTTTGTTTTGTTTCAAGTTTTAACATACATAAAACTACCTTTTGTATAGGCACAAAATTAAAACATAGTCTAATCTCAATCTAATTGTAAGTACACACACAAAAATTTAAACATTTATCTTCAAAAAGATAGATATAACAATCTATCTTTTTTGAAACACTTGAAAAACTATAGATTTATTTAAACAATACTTTAACAGAGAAAATATTCTACGTTGCTGGGAGTA